>OX457037.1:67549310-67706810 GCA_949752735.1 Lumbricus terrestris | reverse complement strand
CATTCCATGCTGACACAGGTCTGACCAACTGACACGAATTAAAACTTACAAATAATCAT
Organism: Lumbricus terrestris; assembly: GCA_949752735.1. Lineage (NCBI taxonomy): Eukaryota > Metazoa > Annelida > Clitellata > Crassiclitellata > Lumbricidae > Lumbricus > Lumbricus terrestris. The sequence goes on along the minus strand of OX457037.1, from coordinate 67,706,751 downwards.
TATTTGTTGTCAAAGCATTTGACCGAAAGCAACAGATGACCACTGGTTATCAGCCACAGACAATGTGCCAGACACATTGTGATTGCACAATGCACAGAGGCATCAGACATCAGCAATTGATGTCATAATAATATCTGCCATTGTTGCATTTGTTGGACATGAAAGATCTTCTGGTGAAGACTGAACATAAGGTTCACGTAATGTAACACGTAAGGTTCACGTAACATAGCATTCAGGCGTAACGTTCAGCCAGCAGCCGATGTTTCATTTCCAACAATGATGATGCATACGTATGATCACAATATGCCCGAAATACAAAAAAGTTAGCAGCTTTAAGCCTAATCCACATATCAGGTCAGGTCATCAATAAAGAGTCACCAATCTCACCATATATAATTCTGCAGATATGATACACAAAGTCAATGCTTACCAGCACCTGCTACAAAGTCTTTCCTCTTGCCTTCCGATGCAACGTGTCTTGAGGTAGTAGGCACCAGAGATGCAGCCTTTGGACTCGCCGCACAAATGCCATCAACAACAGATCCATCTTTAGTTGACTCTGCCGCTCTGAGAACTGCAGAAGCAGACCAGCACAAGAACCTTATTAATACTTCAACAAGAGTGTACTACGAGTGACTGTAAAACCAATGCAGCTTGTCATTCAAGTTGCAGAAACATACGAACATACGCATTTACATATATAAGCAACCATTTATTATTGAAACTTACAAGAAGTTCTGAAAGCCTAGCAAAAGAACGCGCTTTGTCTCATAATCACCAAAGATGTCAGAGAAGCTTCAACACTCAAACTCAGAAATCCATTTATGGTAACTGGAATCAGTGACAGTAAAGCTTACTCTTGGCGGCTCCACACTGAGAAGGATTGCGCATGACTTCCTCCAGCTTCTGACGTAGGACGTTGTTATTTTCGATCGTCTTCTCCATCTGAACTCGCAGCTGACGTATCTCCATCATCAGATCAGACAGCTGGAGCCGCGATGGACTTCCGGTGGAACTACGCTTTGAAGGACTCAACGACAAACCTAACAACAAACATCGATCTCTGCAGAAGTTTATTAGTCACCCGAGTTGACCGTTAAATTCATTCATTCACTTCTTAAGTGGATTTGTATAGTACCTACTCAATGAAACTACTCAGAGGCGCTCCCAACTCCAGCGTGGCCAAATAAAACTGTCCTAAGATCAGCGAGGAATGCCCGAGAAGTAATTCTAGAAAGCTCCAATTGGCTATCATGTAACTAAAAATACTTGGGAAATGAAGAAAACTTAGAATTGTATACTAATTGTATACTTCTTTTTAAAATTTAAAATTTATATTGGATTTGGACTTAGGATTTTATGCTATTATAAAACACTTTGACATTGATTGGATATAGAAATTATGTACGTTTGTTTATTATACTTTGTATGTACACCAAAATGCAGATAGCAATTGGTATATTAAAGAATATTCTTATCTTATCTTAGTACCCAAAAACGTCTAGAGCACCTCTCAGAGCACACTTTTCAGAGGAGCTTTCAATGCAGAAGTGTCTGAAGAATAACTAAATAAGCCACTGTAATGCACATATAGACCATTGTATTAAAACACTTATAAAGTGACTCTAATAGAGTGAACTGTTCAGAGTCGCTCCCAGTGCGTAAGGCCACGAGAGAAGAAATTGGTTCACAGAAAAGAAAATGAGAAGGAGGATTACCATCTAGAATATGATAATGAGTAGATGGGGGACAGCATATATTCCAAAGAGATATGGACCAAATGATACTAATTCACGTGATACAACGTGAAATCACTGAATGAATGAAGGAAATAAATTAATGATATCTCAGCTTATGGCATCGTCATCCTTATCATAACAATCCCCATTGTTGTCTACCTCGTTCATTTTCTTTGTTGTCGGCCTTCGTCATCATCTCCTGCAGCCGAAGCTCCAATCTCATCGTCCGATTGAGTTCGTTGCTTTCGTCAAGAGCCTCCTTCAGCCTCCGAGTCTCAGCCAGAGCACTGTCATCATCATCATTGTCATCATCATCATCATCCTCATCATAACTGATCATCAAATTAAATTGCTAGCACAAGCAACTACTTAATTTTACACATCTCCTACTTCATGTATTGCTATGCAGTATCCTGATACACACATACATACATATGTACACACAATGAACAAACATACATACTGATCACAACCTTTCAATTTCATACATGTAAACCCCAGCACAGCTTTCTAACATGGCTCTCAAAAAGTGCTGTTTGCATGAATACACTATCACAGTGTAAATATATCCAGATATATTTAAATGTCATAATGCACTAAACTCACTTTGGATCTAAATGGTGTGGCGACACTAATCATCTTTAACAACGGTAAACTCACTTTTCAAGCTTCAGTTTCGTTGCACTAAGCGATCGTTGCACTGAACTCTTTTCGACTTGAATGGCTTCGATCTGAGTCGACTTCTGACTCAAGTCGGACTGAAGTCGGGAAATTCGAGCCTTGTGCATGGAGATTTCCCTCTGAGCCATTTCCAATTCCCGAGTTGACTGAAGCGCATCTCTAAATTAAACAGACATATTCATCAAACAAGAATCAGAGAATGATAAGCAATCCTGCTGCTGTCATGCACAAAAATTGCGGCACAGGGGTAGGGAATGAGTTTTGCAACATCCTCAGTTATGTTTTCTCCATATTGTGTGCAAGTACTTAAACATGTTGTCCATTGAGAAATGGATGATAGAGCAGTAAACTGGTCATGAGATTTTCTGGCTAGAACAAAAACATTGCACAACTATGACTATATAATGAAATACAGGTCCCTTGCGAACTGCATACCTCAATACCCACCACTGGACTTCGCATATTGAGAGAAAACTTCCTGAAATATCAGCTGAAAGTTAAAGATTAAAAATCGTCAATCTCAGCAGTAGTACGCTCCAAATTAAAGTTTTCTACTGACCTGCCACTTGATAAGGTGCCAAACTGAGCAGCTTGCAATGCATCACCAACACCTACAGAATAAAATACCACATTTAAGACACCTGTCCTAATTGTTTAACCCTTCGGGCGCCAACTATTTTTTTTATTTTCTTAACCCCACCGCCGGCTATTTTTGGCATTTTCAGCGAAAAACATGAATATAACAAAATATAATGTAAAAAGGGTGCCATCCATCAATTTTTGGGTTTTTTCAAGATCAAACTTGTTTCATACGGAATAAAATTTTGACATTTTTAGTTATTTTAGGGGGTTCATTTACACACATTTTGAGGTAAGGTTTGTGATGATACCCCATACCGTTCAAAAGTTATACCCAATATACCTACGGTACCAAGTGGGGGGGGAAACCACCAACTTAGATTATCGACTATATTATCTGATCCTTCATTTATAATAAAGATAAAAATATCATTCCATTTTATAGATGGAATGTGGGGCTACATTGCCATACTAAGTAATTTGTCTTTTCATAGCCGGAAGTGCTCAAAATAAACTAAAATGTATGAAATAGTGATTTTTCACAAAATTTTCCTACAGAGTATTTGTACCTTCTTCAATCATTTTCACCAGTGGCGGTTGCCACATGTATGTTTGTATGTATGCATGTATGTATGTATGTATGTATGTATGCATGCAAATATGTATGCGTGCATTTCCTTTTATTTGTATATATGTGTGTATGTATGTAATCTATGTAGGTATGCATGCATGTGTTATGTTTATGAATGTAAGCTTATGTATGTTTGCATGTACAAATGAGTAGTATGTGTGTATGTATGTACGTACATACATACATACATACATACAAAAATACATCCATACATACATATATACATGAATACATGCATTCAAACATACAGACATACATAAATACATACAGACATACACGCATATTCAATACATACATTCTCACATACATGTATTACATACATAAATACATGCATACACACATACATACATACATACATACATACATACATACATACATACATGCATGCATTTATGCATGCATCATACATACATATATACATACATGCATACACGCATAATCGCATATACATTACATACATTCACACATACATACATATACACATGCATACATACATACATACATACATACATACATACATACATACATACATACATACATACATACATGCATGCATTTATGCATGCATCATACATACATATATACATACATGCATACACGCATAATCGCATATACATTACATACATTCACACATACATACATATACACATGCATATATACATACATACATACATACATACATACATACATACAGGAAATGGTGTCAGATCACGTTGTGGAATACAAACAACAAAGTTATAAATAAGTAAACTACAGCACTCTAAAAAACGTGTAAACACGTCGGCGGCGTATGGATGTAGATTTGCCATAACGTGTATACACGTCGGCGGCGGCCTAAGGGTTAAAATGGTTCATCAGAACATGGGTGCAATTGACTTCGTGAAAAGGTGCTATATAAATATTCATAAAAGTATACGTAGAGCTGTTATGAAAACCATTTTATTTTTAATTGCGACCCAAAACAAAAATAATGATTCCATTTAAGAGTAAGACTTTATTTATAAATTTATAAAACCGTTATATACTTATGATTTTTCGGCTAAAGCTTTGCTGAAATATTAGCAAATCAAGCCATGCTATACTCTGGTGCACATATCCTAAAGTCTAGAAAACAAAGCAATTAAATAGCAATGCAAACCAAATATATAGTTAAGTCCTTTGCTGTTCCACAAAGTGTTTTGTTGTTACTAGTTCCTAATTCCATTTTTCTATACTTTTAAGTTTCATGACCAGACATGGTTTCACATTAATTAGCAAAACCCATCCACAATACATCGTACATCTTTTATCTCGCTTATTTTCACTTGATGAACTCTTGCACATGTGTACAACATGCTGCTTAATAATTCTCTGCAGCAGCAAAGATCCAAATGCAAAAAATAAACTTCGAAAATCTAGAAACCAACATCCGGAAGAACCTGCCTCACAATAGGAAAGGATGATATATTTATACAAACCTATGAAAATAAATAAATATATGAGCACCCTATTAGAAGCGCTCTATAAATATTTGAATACAATACAGTGCAATACAATAGCTGACCTGTCTGCTTTGCCTGTTTCATCAAGAAATCTCTCAGCTTGTCATTGTTTTCGACAGACTGCTCCAACTGTTTCCTCAATTGTCTGATCTCTTCCATCGCCTCTTCCAGCGTCTCCCCCTCCTCCTCCATCTCCCCAATTCCTTCCTCTCCATTCGCATATTCCGACCTCTTCCATTGCCTGTAGATCTTCAACTCCGTCTGAAGGAGACGAATCGTATCCTGCGCCGTCATCAACTGCAGCTCCAGGGATCCCGCCGTACGATCGTGGGTGGAAATGCCGCTGGAAATCCTTCCGCCTGGAAAAATGATCGGGTCGCCGAGTTTCATTCCAGCTGGAACGATCGGCGGATGACCGGCTGAGATGGAGTCGGAGGTGTCTCGCGTCGGCTTATGATCGAGATAATCCTTCGTGGGGGAAAGCATTCGACCTTTATCCGGATGGTCATAATTGGAGTGATGATCGGAACCATCGGCCACTTTTGAAGGCAGGTCACAGTCACCAGACACAGAGCGTTGGCCCTTGGTGGAGCCACCTGACTCCCATGAGCTGCTGCTGTATCCCTCGGTGGCAACCTTCGAGCCTTTCAGACTTGGGATGTTGTGAAGTTGGATGGTGGCTGGTGTTGAGGTCATGTCGGAGAGAGAACCAGCTCGGACGAGAGAGGAAGAGACGCCTGATTGGTGGAGAGAGGTCTGGAGATCTTCACATTTCTTGTTCAGCTTAAGAATCGTCAACTTCTTCTCCTGTATGTCTGCGTTCAGTCTGAAAGCAAAGGACACTGTAGGTCAAAGGTAAGCAGCAACTTGTACACTGGCTGTTTAGCCGCTATGACGCACTTGCATAAATCAAAATTAAAAACATTGATACCCATTCTAAAAACAAAAAAACCTGCACAATAAAAAAATTACCCTAAGGATGTCTCCATTAAAAGTCACATTTGTGTTTTAATGCAGCAACAACTCACCAAAGTAAGTTCAGTTTAAAACAGATTTACCAAAACAACGACTCAAATCCCTTCTTCGACTTTCTCGTAAATCACATTGATAATCAATGTCCAACACATAATCTCTCGAGTGTTTCTCGGCAGAATTGATCAGCTATACATCGTAAACATTTCACTCAAAATTAGAACTTTTAGTCCAAAAGTTCGGCATACACTTTACTATTTTGCAAATGCTGTATTATTTTTAAGCAAATTTTAGCAAGAATGCTGCTGCACAAAAATGTCAATAAGAGGCACAGAAGGCGTTAAGCCTAGGTTAAGGTGCATTTTTGAACCTATCACACACACCCGTCTATTCACCCCAATGAGACATTCGAATACGCAATGTATAAATAACAAACACACATACAGACATATACACACACATTAACCTTTTACCTATTGAGAGAATAGGATTTCCCCATACCATTTACTGCACTATAGTCGGTAAAGGGTCAAACTGCAATCAAAATAAATCGTTAATGCACAAGACATGTCAACCTGTGCAATTGACATCCCAGATCTTCAGCAGTCATCTGATTCTGTTTCACAAGTTCCTTCAACTTTCGTATGACGTTGTCCTTATCCTCTATCTTCTCCACGCTGTTGTTCCTCGCTACTTCAGCCGCAGCAGATCGATCCCGTTCCCGAACAACTTCCATCTTCAGCTCCTGTACTTCTCCAGTTAGAAGCTCGATCTTGGCGATGAGCAGAGAGTGCTCCTGCTCGAATGTTGCCAGCCTCCGTAGCTGACCCTCCTCCACCTGACGCAGTTCCTTCACCCTTCGCACCTCAACGTCGACCAACTCCTGCTCAAGGTTGCTCACCTTAGCGTTGCGCTCGGCAAACGTCGCTTGTAGACGATGGTTCGTCTGCAAATCAAAACATATTTTGTTTAGCTTTTACTAACACGTTTTATAATCAAGTCGTTGATGTCTTAGACTGTCAGACTGGAGTTCAAATTCCTGCCATAAACGACAAAAAATTTCAGGTTTCTCATCCATTAATAACCCCTCCAAAGAATTTAGATCTACATGATTACATGGACCGCATGATTTCAGCGTGCAGGGTATCGAAATTCCTTAAAGGATATTAATTCCACATTTTAGAATTATCAGAACATTTATAACAAAATAAAATGTTTTTAATACAGTGTAAAATACAAAAAGAATATTTGAAAATTTCCAATATTACCCAAATAGTCACAAGAATTGTAAATTTATAAGACCAAAACAGCCAATATTATTATCAAAATGAAATCAAATCTTACAACTGAAATTTTAAAACCGAAACCAAAGTCAACCTACAACTGAAATTATATTATAAACATAATTGAAAACAAAAACACAATTAGCAGTAAAAAAAACTTAAACCAAATCCGTAAATAGACAAAACAGTCCATGCATCTACCTTATCAAGGTTATCTCTCTCAAGGCCAAGCTCCTTCAGCATCTGCCTGGAATCTTCCAGCGTCTTAGCCAGTGACTCATTGCACAGCTTCAGGTCAACCAACTCCATCTTCATCACAGAAGTCCTCTCCTCATCCTCTCGTACTCTCATCCTCAGCATCTCCATCTCATCATGCAGCTCAGCCACCTGTGACTTTGACTCAGCAGCCTCCGTAGCGATGGATGCTAGCTCCAGCTCCTTCTGACGCAAGTGCTGCTCCAATTCGCGATTGATGCGGTCCAGGCTGGTCATCTCTGTCTGCTGTTGTTGCTGTCGGCCAAGTTCTGCCTCCGATGTTCTGTCGCTCAGAGTCAAATCTTTGCTGCTGTAAAAATAGACACACAAAATTTTATGAAAACTCTGATGTATATAATTACGCAATGTATGCACATGTGCAACTATGCACAATAATATTTAATAAGACAATCTTTATAGTGCCGTACCTCAGCCAAGAAGAAAGGAAAGGGTGCTGTACACGAGTTAAAAACATTAATGGCAGTTTATAATACGATTGTTTAAACAGATACGTTTTGAACAACCAATTCATTCAAAAGTAGTAATTTTAGAGCTCAATTCACTCCAAGTAATATTATGAAGATGAACTTAGCAAGTTTTTCAAATAGTTTTGAGTGCTTTTCTGAAGGTGGGGAGTAAAAATGAGCAACGAAGCGAGAGTGAAAGTCGATTCCATCACCTGGCAGCGAAGACATTGAATGCGCACAATCCCACAACTGTTCTGCAGTTATGGGCTCGTGTGCATTCCGTAGCTCAGCCGAGGAAAGGGTGCTGTATATGAGTTCAAAAAATTAATGGCAACTTTGATTAAAAATCCTCCAGAGATGGAGAATAACCTTACAGTTAAATTAGAAAAATACATGATAACATTGGAGATACACAGAACATCCATCTGACACATGGAGAATTGAAGATCTGCTTACTTGACTGAATGGATGAACGAATGACTGCTTCTGTAATACGATCGGTCGTCTTCTTCGATCCGAGCCGTTGAATTGGAGTCGAGATCGAGTCGTGACAGAAAGCTACCGGTCTGACTCATTCTAAACGAACCGCTGTCGTATGTATCTACGCATGCAAAGAGATAAAAATTTGAAAGTTATTGATCAGGAAATCACAACTTTTCCAATTAAAACAATGACAAAACTAAAGCAGCATTGCAATTATTCTGCTTAAATTTCTACGGTGTTGTGATGAACAATTTATATAAAAAACTGTTTGATCGTATTCTCAATGCTAGAAAATGTGTCACCCTCATCTAAATTATTGCACTCAAGTGCAGTAGTAACAGAACAGCCAATTCATAGCAATGTGAGGCTTCAATTTACTCCAAGAAACATATAACGATAAGGAACTTTGGCAAGTCTTTCCAGCACAGCAGCTCAACATCCTTGATTGATTCCATAACTATTATGCATTCCAAGCGTTCTTCTAACCAGAATTATTTCTTTGTCCAGCCATCAAGAACCATTTTGACTCGGATCATTTTCCACTATTGAATCTGCACTCTGGAATGCCCACCCATCCTCTTTACGTGCTTCCATTCTTTCTAGATTCCAAATCACCATCTCTCCTCAAAACCTATTTCTTCCCTCTAGGTAATCGCACTAAAGCGCTACTGAAAGGTCACCTATCCGAGTGGCGCTACAAAAGTATAAAATTGCACTACATAACAAATTTAATTACATTACAAATTGCACTACATTACAAATTGCATTACATTACAAATTGCATTACATTAAAAATTGCATTACATTACAAATTACATTACGTTACAAAGTGCATTACATTACAAATCACATTACATATTACATTAAATATTGCATTACAATGCATTGCATATTCATTCGGACATTTATATAGCGCTCCTTCAAGAAAAAACTACTCAGAGGTGCTCCTGACTCATATTATCACGACTTACTGTTAAATGATTGCGAGACGTCGGCGAGTAGACTCCGTGTTTCGTTGAGTTTTCCTCTGAGTGAAGCGAATCGCATTGGCGCGTGTGAAGTGTCTATGAGCGGAAGAAGATCCTCCATGAAGAGCAGCAGCTCCTCAAGACGCGTCCGCAGAAGATCAATGTTTCTGTGGCTCTCATCCAGATGACACTGCAGCTCACTCTCATGTCTTCTCATCTACACAAGAATTCAAAAGGACAAATTTCACTTACAATATCATCTTTTCAGTGACCAATCTATGCAAAATCTCATGTCTCCTCAACTGCACAAGAACAATTCAAAAGGAAAATTTTAAAACTATATTTCATACGAAAAAATTAAAAGTTTGAGAAACAGTAATATTGAATTATCTGGATGATTCTCACAAGCACTAAATACCCCCAATGCAAACTCTCCCAACTAGATCCATGTGATATGCAAACGAATCTCATGGCAAATGGTTTTCAATATTTAACTTATTCAGTTGTCACTTTATTAGACCTAGTATTGACTCTGAACTGTCTGTCCTACTCGAAAATCATCCACTAAAATAAAATTACACATATCTACCCTCGACAGTGTACAGCAACATTTTTAGATGGAGTCAAAAATCAAAAAGGTCACAGCTATAACCACTATTTTAAAAAGACTTAACTATACTATAGATAAATTGCCTTATTGTAGTTAAAATGTGAATCTTCTTAAAAATACGAACGTATATCATGCAGCATCATCTCTTCAGAACCTAATTCAACTTTAAGATCAGATACAATACAATTATGAAAACAGATGAGAAGTAGAACCAACCTCCATCTGGTGGCGTAGAAGCTCATCTGCAGATACACTGGTTCCCCGACCGCGTGACGAAGCGTCATGCATAGACGGCGACGAACCAGGCAACCAGAGAGACTGTTCGCTATACATCTGAATCGTGTCATTGAGTCGCGAGTTCTCTCTCTTGTACATATCCAACTGTGACTTCAGCGTCTGAACTTCGTTCTTCAGTTGGATAAACGCTCGATCGTTTGCCGCCATCGTGTCGCTAAACGGAGTTGACAGAATGCCAGAGTTTCGATGGAGAAAGTCAGAACTCATGTCACGATCAACAGATGGCAGTTTGTAAGACATTTCGTCCAAACCATCAGCAACATCTGAACTCCGACCCACTCTGGCCTTATCAGTATCGTTGAGCCTTGACTCATAACCTAATCTGTGATCATTAGTTGTCGTCTGCACTGTTTGGTCTTTAGATGATGCAGCTTTTGGGAGCAGAGGAGTGGTGTGTAAAGAGACGGGAGTGACAGAACCAGACTGGAGACGAGACTCCACAGACCTTCGATGGCCGTGTTCGTTCAGACGAGTCTGATAGTCGGTGATCTGTTTCGACTGTGAAGCAATCGTCGCCTCAAGCGTCAGAATCTTTGTCTCCAGTTGCAAGCACTGAACAAAAAACCAAGAGAAATCTGCATAGTTAATTTAATTAATAAAAATTAAAGATGTACACGCAACCATGATATAATAGTCATAATTTATATTAGACATTCCAAAGTAGCATTGAAACACCTAAGTAAGTAAGTATTTTCTTTATTACTCCACTTGCAAACTTGCAAATTCACCTGTCAATGCAACGTGAATTCTCAAATAATGCCGTTCGAAATGGATCCAAAAATTATTTCATTCACAAAAACATCCTCATAACAACAGTTCTAAATTGCAAGGCAGCTCTTGAAACGGCTGTTAATAAATGACAGCAACATAATAAGTTTTTGACGAGCTCAGTTAACAAAATTAATTATAGTACAGTGACTTGACATGCATCACTTGATCCATAATTAATATGGAGTAGCATTGTTCCTTCGGCATTGTAAAGTGGTTAATCAGTTTGGCCAATGATCATGCAGATTCAGGTTGACCACATGCAAGTTGGTCGTCGTACACCAGGTCTCAGCACAACCAGTATAACATGGTACCACGATACGCTAGGAAGCAAATAGCAAGCCCTATGATATCACCAACTCCATGTCCAGGACCATTGCATTCGTTCCTTGCTGGCTCAAGGAGTCAAGAAAAGGAATAGGTCTTTCTCAATTGTGGGTCCATCTGTTTGGAATAGCCTTCCCTTTGGCCTGCGTTCCCTTCCGCGAGACAAATCCAACTCTTTTTTATAAACTACTCAAAACTTTCCTCTTTGGTCGTGCCTGGGTTGGAAGCGCCTCTGAATAGTCATCTTGAAGAGGTGCTATATAACTTCCACAGATAGAACATCGTCAACCAATCATTATTATTATCGCAAAGTCATAACGCACCTGCATTAAAAACTGCCAGTGGAAACAGAAACCTCTGCCTATCGTTTAATTCGTTAATCAATTTATCGTCAACTTTAGGAAATTTAGAACCCAGGTAAAACCAACGATTATTACCTTTGCTGTGTCAGATTCGTTTTCGCTGCTTTCACCGTCGAGACTCAAAGATCTTGAAATCTTCGCTAAAACTGGAATCTGACTTTTTCTCGAATCGTTTTCAACGCTTTCGCCATCCAGACTTTCCGACGTTGAGCTCTTTCTAAACACCGGAATCTGACTTCTCTTTTCACCAGCGAATATTTTCCCATCCAGAGAGCTGGAGCTGCTCTTACCTAGGATCCTGTTTCCGGCTTCCACCAGATCATCCAGACCATTTGATTTCAATCCCACCTCGTCGATTCCCTTTTTACCGTCTGACGTGACAATTCTCCTGCCTTCCTTCCGTCTTCCATCCGTTAAATCCTTGATGGACATCCTGGAATCATCCATCGGTGATTTTCCACTTGGAGTGGTATGCCGACCATTTTGCAGGTCTTCCAGGTCATCTGTTGATGTAGTTCTATCAATTTTCCGGGTTAATTGGCGACTCTCGGAAGCAGGTTTTCCATCTGCATGGTCCATTCCATTCGGTTGAGCGGTGTTGCTTTCGTTCCTCGCTGCAAGTTCTTTCTTCATTTTGTCGATCTCTTTGGCCATTCGAACGATCAGCTCCGGGTTGAAACCGACTGATGAAGATGCGCCAATCTGGGCGTTCAGTCCGATCTGTTCTTTCAGCAGATGAACCGTTCTTTCGGAAGACTCCAACTCCTCCCGAAGTCGATTCAACTCGCTTTCCAATGCACGCATTGCAGAGTCCTGACTCTTCCGCTGATTTTTCCGTGACTCGTTTTCCATCCGTTCTCTGAGTATTTCCACCGCTCTTTCGGAAGACTCTAACTTTTCTTGAAGTTGGTTCAGCTCGCTTTCCAGCACACGCGTTTCCGAGTCATGACTCCTGTTCTGTTTTCGTGAATCACTTTCCAACTGTTCTTTGAGTATTTCCACTGCTTTTAGGGACGACTCTAACTCCCCTCGAAGTCGATTCAACTCGCTTTCCAATGCATGCGTTGCCGAGTCTTGACTCTTCCGCTGATATTTCCGTGACTCGTTTTCCATCCGTTCTTTGAGTATTTCCACTGCTCTTTCGGAAGACTCTAACTTTTCACGAAGTCGGTTCAGCTCGCCTTCCAGTGTGCGCGTTGCCAAGTCCTGACTCTTGTTCTGTTTCCGTGAATCGCTTTCCAACTGTTCATTGAGCATTACAACTGTTCTTTCGGCAGACTCTAACTCCCCTCTGAGCCGTTTCAACTCGCTTTCCAATGCATGCGCTGCCGAGTCGTGACTCTTGCGCTGATGATCCATCTGTTCTTTGAGTATATGAACCGTTCTTTCAGAAGAATGCAACTCCTCTCGAAGTCGATTCAACTCACTTTCCAATGCACGCGTTGCCAAATCCGGACTCTTGCTCTGCTTTCGTGACTCATTTTCCATCTGCTCCTTGAGCATTTGAACCGTTCTTCTGGAAGACTCTAGCTCTTCTCGAAGCCGTTTCAACTCACTTTCCAATAGACGTGCTGCAGAGTCCTGACTTTTGCGCTGTTGATCCCGTGACTCATTTTCCATCTGTTCTTTGAGTATTTCAACCGTTCTTTCAGAAGACTGCAACTCCTCTCGAAGTCGTTTCAACTCGCTTTCCAAAGCACGTGTCGCTGAGTCTTGACTCTCACGCCGATGTTCCCGTGACTCGTGCTCCATCTGTTCCTTGAGCAACTGAACTGTTCTTTTGGAAGATTCCAACTCCTCTCGAAGTCGATTCAACTCGCTTTCCAATGCAAGTGTCGCCGAGTCCTTACTCTTGCGCTGATGTTTCCGCGACTCGCTTTCTAACGTCTGGATGGTCTGCTGACTTCTGCTCAACTCGGTTCCCAGTGTTTCCACGCGCAAATTCAGACCGGAAATTTCCACATCCCTTTCCGCTAGTCTCCTCTCCAGCTGCCTCAGTTTTACACCGTCATATTCGCGTCTCGAGTGCAAGGAAACATTCCCAGTTGGACTCGCAAGATGGCTACTTGAAGACGCATCGGAACTTGACATATGAGACAAGCTGGTTCCCTGCGGTAGCGCCTTACACTGATTCAAAACTTTCTGCTTTATCTCGCATATGACGTCCTTCATCTCGGCATTCGACATTTCTGACAGCGTGCTATCGTCTGGAAGAAGGGCCTGGAATGAGGAGAGCGCACCAACGAAGGAGTTCATCACATGACCCACACCGTCTCCCTCCAGTCCACTGCGCTCAGCAGCCAATGCATCCTCCAAGGACCATCTCTTCGACGATTCCACCGACAGGTAGCTGATGTTTGAACGCGTTGGAGTGGCACGAGAATCCCTTCCGAAGGAGTTGGTTGGGTTCGGTGAACCGCCCGCGACATGGAGGTCGCTTGGAAGAGTGCTGTCGTCCGGGAAGTCCTGACTGGTGGAGAGGTCTGCTGGTGGAAGGGTGAGGTGTCGACGCGCCTGGATCTTCCGCTTGTCCTGAGAGGATATCCTACCGGATTGGTTTTGGCCGTCACCATCCATGGCACCTATAGTGCAGTGCAACACACCACAATATACAACTATTAGTTACCTCGGAAACTGTTAGTGCACAACTGCGATTCAGAAAGAGTCAATAAAAAGCAGATCCAAGCTAAACAGCGTATTGTTGCTATATAAATATACATTATATTAACACTTTGGCAACAATCATGCACTAAAGACTGGAATAAAATATATAAATATATAATATAATCATATTATAATCATTGATGATTATTACCATTAAAATCTACCATTAAAACAACGCAGAATGTTGTCAAAGTCGACTGATATGATTATGTGCATACATGCTGTGTGTTTCATTATATAACTTGTGCTTTATAAAACATCATACAAAAATAATAATAATAAAAATAATAATAAGATGGAAATATTTATACACAAATCATTTATTATTATTATTATTTGATTGGGGATTGCTTACTAATTCTTGAATATAAAAGAAACACTAGTGTCATGCTAGACATAAAATGCAAAATAAACAGCAAATAATTAATATAACATTGCACACATAATTATATCACATGAAATCAAACCTATCAAAAATGTATTTCATACAAGTCAAAGTATACACATTATTACTTTAGTTCTCTTCACACAAACATTCATAAATATCGTATATTACTAAATGTAAATATTTAAGAAAAAGCTGTCTAACAGCTAATTAGTCATTCACACTATTCAGTCTGTCAAACCAAGAATTGAAACACAGTTAAATATCTTCTCTAGTCTTGATTGCAAATGCCTGCGATTCATCCAAAATCTACTCACATGATCTACAGACACAACTAAGCAGAAGAGAGAAACTTAAATAAAAATATAATTTATTAACCAAATCAACCTGCAACCATTGAGTCATACAATTATTACACACTGTAAACAAATAATTATCACCAACCAGATCACCTCAAATTAAACAGTAGAATCAACTTTATAAAACACTCGCCTGTCATTAATATTTACTAGAAACGATAGATTTGATTATACAAAGCACTGAATTGTAGCTAAACTAATCCATCCTACCGGTCTGATCTGTCACACACCGAATGTAAGGCTGGAAATTTCAAATTTGTTTGAACTAGCCTGACCCATATGAAGGCTCCCAATGGCCATCCAATGGCAGTTGACCCAATTGATGAAGCCAGAGAACCTTCCAATGTACCCACCTACACCCCCCCACCCTCTTCCAAGGGTGTACATAGTTGGGAAGAAGGCATTCATTGTCAATCATTGAGGCCAGGAAGTACCTCATTTGCATAACAACAAGGTCCACTTAGGGGGAGGGTGGATCAGGTGGCAATAAACCCCAATTAACTCCAGCCAAAACTCCACCACTGCTTGCACTTTGGCAGGGCCAGTCCCAAGTCTGGATAAAGGAGGAGGGCCATGCTAGTGATTTTTATCACAAAGAGTCATTAGCAGAAACTACTAGTACAAGCCAAGAACAGCACTTAGGAGTTAGTCAGTTGATAAAATTACTGCGACCTCTTAGAGGGCTACAAGTAAACAGAATTTAAGGAAGAGGGATGTCCATATAAAAAGTCAACATAGTTCATAATGAATATGAAAAATTATTCACCATGGGGTACTAAAAAAAGACAAATGCATGAACAGCATTCTAAAGACTTGATTCTCTGACACACTCAATATGCAACTGACTTCACTTATATGCAGCCTATTCCTCCATTAAACTTTCAAAAATGCCATAAACTCCTGTATACCATTTATATACATTATTCACCTCTGCCTTGTAAGAAAATTAGTTAGAAGTGTTCAACAAATTTCTGCCCATGCCACCAGCTTTTGTTGGATATCATAAGATATCATTATCTCTGGATCCTATCCTAAGACAAATATCCGTATTCTAAATCCCAACAGAAAAGATACAACAAGAACAATCTCAAGAACTACTCACTGAAAACGTACACTTAATTAGTCTTCAAGATAACAATTCACAGCCAACAAACAATGAAACCATCTCCTAAATATTGTTACGTGACAGGAAAGAAGTTCATTGCAAAGAAAACGAATGATGTTGAATATTTTATATGGACATCCCTTTGCTCCTGCTTACCAGTCGCCCTAATAAAAAGAATGTTGTCAATGATGGATGTGATAACCACAAATACGATTAATTATATGCTACACTAAATGAGAAAATCATTTGCAATGTCTTGAGGGGGTTTAGGGTAAACATTCTGGCACTCAGATGCGGAATTCCTTCCCGCTACCCTCCCAAAAAAAGGTTCACTCAACCTTCCATTCAGCAGATGGCGTTGGTATCTGAGCAGTAGGAAGTGATAGCCACCTTGCATGGCTGCTAACAATTAAATTTGATTGTAATAACTTGCAATCATCCACTCATACTATGCATTGTTATCACATTGCGTTGTGTCAGTTTGAAATCAAACAAAGATTACTAATATTAGTATTATTGTTTTACGACAATGAATTACGGATATTGACCTGAGAATGGCCTGGTTTTGTTTTCGCGTGCCATAGGTCAATACCTTATGCATTAGACACTGGCAAAATAGAAGTGACTAGTTACAATTGCAAGATGTAATACTGCTGCTACAAATGCCACTTCTCTAAAATTTCTAATTTTTATAGCAAATAATTAACCAGTGTGGAGCATAGTTTTCACCAGTGCTAGAGGAGAGGACCTTCAACTGGTAGCAATTGATATATGTTTGCACAGTTCTGCAGCTAATGACAAATACGATTGGTTCCTCAATTAACTCTAATTATATACTATTATAATTAGTATTCTTCTTCTACTTCCTATTCTTCTTATAAATACTATTGTTATTGCTATTATTATTATTATTAAGATTATTATCTTTATTGTCATCTTCGTAAATTTATTAAGCTCCACTAGTTAATGAGAAAGCACAAAATCTATGGCACTGAGCATATGATGAGTGAAAGACTTGCTCAAGGTCCCTTGATATAAAAACTGTCTATTTAAGAGATGGTGAAACCTGTATTCTCAGCATCACAATTTTGCACAATTTCAGTCTAACTACATGAAGAAGGATTTTCAATGACTCAAACAGCAACATCTTCGAAACAAAGCACTCAAAGAATCACATTGATACAACTGAAAATCTCTCCACCTTCAGGTAAAGCCACATCAGGGATAAGAATAGCTCAAACAGAAAGTGATTACTGATTTTCTTAGAACTCAGTTCACTGCACTCCAGAAAGTGAATCACATAACAAAGAAATCATGGAAAATCTCAGAAAAGTCAGTTTAAAGAGATCAAGAAATGATTAATTACTTCATCAAGATAATGAGTTTCCAATTGTGTGAAACCTATAAATTTCAAAAACATCCAAGGTATGATAATTAAACCATGGTTGGCACTTACATGTACAACTGACATTGTAAAATTTAAAAGCAGCTCATTACTTAATGGTGTTATATAAATTGTGGTCATAAACATTACAATTACAGCTTCAACAATCAACATTTGTAATATTTTTCAAGCAATGATATGCACATTAAACAGTTTCAACACAAGTCCAGTTTAAAATGAATCAACTCAGCATTTAGAATTATTCAGAATAGGGCCCCCAGAAATTTGCGATTTTGCGCAGCGCAATTTTTGCGCAAATTTTCAGGTTTAGCGCAACAGCGCAAAAATTGGCAATCCGCGCGATTTTAGCGCAAATTTTGACAAAATCTTGCTAATTTATCTAAATTGGGCTTTGATTGACTTAAAATCACCGCGGCCCATGACAGTTCAACATAACAACGACGAACGACGTGCGATAATCAAAATGACGACCGCCGAATGAGATGAAATCATAGATGAATTTTTAGTTACAGATCGATATTTTTGGTAATAACGCACAAACTTATAATATATAATATAACTACTTATAATATAAAAAATTCCAGAACTTAACGGCCACACAATAAAATGTGTTAGACGAAGTTTCTCAAAGCGGTCACACAGCAGCGTCGTTTGCTGTCTCGGCTTATGACAGAACGAACGCATATAATCTATAGGCGTTAGGCGTGCACACAAAGAATGAAGGCTAGTACTCGGCACGTTGTGTAACTTGGTGATTCATTATAACATAGGCTATATAATACTATTTTGAAGTTACATTTGTAATGAGCGTAGATTTCGTTGGGCGTAAATTTTTTCAAAATTCAAATTATTTGCGATCGTCTGAATACATTAATCTTATGGTTATAGGAACTTTATACCTGCCTTTTTGGCTTGATTGTGTAAGTTCTAGAACGCCAAAGCTTTACATTAAATGGCAAAAACACTGTTAGATACTTTGGTGCACTGATTCAATGAAAAAATAACGAACATTTTGATTTTTTAACTTGCGCAAAATTCGCGCAAATTTATCGTTTTTGGTGCGCATTTTTTTCAATTTTTTGGCGCAAATTTCTGGGGGCCCTATCAGAAAGAACAGCAAACGTGTTGTTGGAAAAAGCTTACCTGCAATCAAGTTTCACATTTATAATCAACAAGCTAAATCCTTCGAGTAATATTCAAACTAAGCTCGCTACTGGAAAACATATACCGATATTCGGCAAAATGCACAGCCAAAATATTATTATAATTTTAAAAATCTCCCATCTATCATCACAAAATGAAAACTGTGCATCAAACAAATATACTCGGGTAAACATGCATGCATAAAAACAATGGAAGAGGTGAAACAATCATTCCAACCTGTGTCAACATCATCCACTGGAGAAGTCGCCTGGTTTCGCATCTTTCCAGCTCCTGACGTTGAAATCTTCCTATCCCCCGGAGTGCTGGTCAAGCTATATCCTCTGAGATCCATTGTAACGGGTTGATTGACAAGCGTCTTTAAACGCTTGATCTCTGTCTGAAGACGAATAATCTCATCTTCATCAGCAGTTGATGCCTTTAAACAGATAATAAGAAGCAAGTATGCATAAGAAGCAAGTATGTATAAGAAGCAAGTATGTATAAGAATCAAGTATGTATAAGAAGCAAGTATGTATAAGAAGCAAGTATGTATAAGAAGCAAGTATGTATAAGAATCAAGTATTTATAAGAAGCAAGTATGTATAAGAAGCAAGTATGTATAAGAAGCAAGTATGTATAAGAAGCAAGTATGTATAAGAAGCAAGTATGTATAAGAAGCAAGTATGTATAGGAAGCAAGTATGTATAGGAAGCAAGTATGTATAAGAAGCAAGTATGTATGAACGTATGTCTGTACTTAGTACAGCTTGACTACAGTCAGTTACCAGCATAGCCTTAAAGAATCTGAATTAAAATATCAAGTGAGACAGTGAGAATTATCAGTAGCTTCTGAGCTTTGGAAGCCACAAAGATAAGTTTTTTGTTTTGGATTAGCAGTTTCTGGGTTCTGTGTTATAGCTGAGAATTTTTTAGATCCACGATGAAACTCAGAATCTATATGAACATGTCAAAATGACATCTGTTGCAAATGTTTTATGATTTATCATCAAATGGTTTTATTATTGGTAGTATGAAGAGGTATTTATTTAGAGGTATTGCCTCAAGAAAGAGAGGAAGACCACGGAAAAACTGGCAGACCACTACTAGAAACGACTTTGGGTGTTTGGAGATATCTTGAGACAAGGCCAGGAGATGGCGATGGAGGACAGGGACTAGTGGAGATGTGTTGCCCAATGTGCACGTGAAAGACAGAGTTCTAAGATTCGCCTGAACACTGGAAAAAACTTACTTTAAAACTTACTTTCTCTGTCTGCTGGCTCTTGTTTTCATAACACGCACGTCGGAGATTGCTTGACTCGGCCATCATCGTAGCAGACATTT
Organism: Lumbricus terrestris; assembly: GCA_949752735.1. Classification (NCBI taxonomy): domain Eukaryota; kingdom Metazoa; phylum Annelida; class Clitellata; order Crassiclitellata; family Lumbricidae; genus Lumbricus; species Lumbricus terrestris. Next base: position 67,686,447 of record OX457037.1, on the reverse strand, counting down.
CAAGAATCTGGAACTTCTCTGTTAAACAACAGCAACTAAATTGATTTTCTGCAAATCAATACCAAATGAGACTGATGAGGTAGCTACAAAAAAACCATTGCATCCATTCTGATGTCCAGAGCAATTCATTTTATTTAACTCAATCCATCCATGCAGGTATAAAAAACACGTTTATGAAAAGACTCCAAATGCAAGCGTTATAACTAGTTATCCAGCATACCTACCAGCAGATATCATTCAAAAATAAGAACAACTCAACAGCCATAGCAAAACCCAATCTTCTCTTGATACATGTAGAGCACGATGGTGCAGGCCTGCAGGGGTATGTTCGGTGTCTTGTGAGCCAGAAGGTTGTGGGTTTGAATCCACCTGAGAATCCACCGTGTATGGACCCTGAGCAAGTCCTTCACTTGCAATTGCTCAAGCGCTTCGGCGTGAACGCTGATTCAATGTCTGCACTGTAGTCGGGATCGCACGTAACAATTTCCAATCAATACAAAATCTGACCGTTTCGATCAATTTCCCGCTCCTGATCTCGGTCAGCAGACAGCTTCTCAGGGATCGACAGCGGAAGGTCACAGTCAGAGGCTGATAGGTTTCCAGAATCTTTAGACGATCGAATAGTGTCACTGTCGCGTCTTTCCTATAATAAAGAACAGACTCCCATTAATACCAGTCACACTCTATTTCTAATAATCGTCACGGTTTTTCATAATCACATATGATCCTCATCATCATCGTTACTTTTGCTTCATCAACATCAACACAATCATCACAACGATTACTAAGTAAACAAGTGACGGTAAGCATATTCCTTATTGAACCGTCTGGAATCTGTATTCTCGTGCGCAAACATTATAATAAACAATCAACAGTCAATACGAATAAAGTAAATATTCTAACTACGACAGATTTTTCATGTTACATATGGTCAGCTAGCAGCAAAACACGGTCATGTAACAAGGGTCAAAGGTTAAGAGCAGCAGCTGCCTACCACAGCACGACCGCGATCCCTGGCCCTAGACACCTTCTTTCCCAATTCAGGATTCACAAGTCTTGATTCGCTGAAGCGATACTTGAGCAGCGTCTCTCTCAGGCAATTCATCTCCAGCGTCAGATTATGCAACCGCGTCTCAGCCTCCTGCAATCACAATCAACTGAGCATCAGTTTAATTTGAAACTAGTGTGTTGTGCACATCTACCAAATTGATCATAATACACAAGTAACAAATATGATATTCTCTTTTAGTAATGGAGGCTTTTCTCCTGTGCGTTTCTGTAGTAGTAAAGGTTAGGGTTAACTGATCACACTGGTATCACTCAACTTTATAACCAATGGGTCTAAATAATCTTTCCTTATCTATTCCTGTGGGATAATCCCAATATAGGCCCATTGACCATATAACTTTAGCTAACTAATTAAGTTTTCACTTTGAGTAACCTTATTTCTGCCTTAGTGTGCTTGATACACATGGACCAATAAAAAAGCTGATTGATTGATAGATAGTTACGGTTCTTGTCAGTCTTTTTTACAATGTGGTTCTGTTTATACCTTGTAGTCCAGTTGGACTTATAAATTATGCCAATAAGTTGCCAGTCGACTTTCAGTTCATAATACATAGGCAAAATAATTGTCGTAATTATTATTATTATTATTATTATTATTATTATTCTATGCAGCACTAGTTAATAAATTCCCGCTCAAGATAAGAAGTACATTGAGTAAAACAGAAACTTGCCTGCAGTTGGTCTTCCTTCACCTTGAGATGATTCTGAAGGTCGATTAAAAGACCATTTTCGTCAGCAGATCTTGAATGAACAGAGACCTAAACAACAAAAGAAATCTAAGTAAATAAAGATTAAAAATTAAAACACTGTAAGAGGCAATGGTGTCTGCTGACCAGACCACAAATAAATGAACGTTAATAAATTTTTCACAAACATTACTCTTGTGCCACAGATTCAACTTTAAACAGCACATAAAATTATTGAAATAAAAAACTGGAAATCGACGGACAGAAATCTCATCCCATGGTCTTCCACTATCAGCTCACTCCACCTTTCTCTCTGGCAGTCTTTCCACAACCTTCTCTCGCCTGAAATCAACTGCCTTTTCTCTCGTTTTCGATCACACTGAAAGCGCATCTGAAAAGCTTTTGCTGAGAGAAATGCTTTATAAATGGCCATAAACAACACAGTCCATGGTATGGTCAGCCTATTGAATCTCATAAAGAACAATCCAACGAAAGCAAATGATTTTCTTACAGCATGACATCCAGATGCTTTACACTCACAACACACTTGTTCCAAAGTATTTAAGAAGCATCATGTTTGCATTGACTTATATTGACCGAAATGCATTTTTAAAGAAAAACGAATTTAAATGAAAAACACGAGATAAGCTGAATTTTAAATACCAGAGCGTCTGCAGAAAGTGGCGGTTGATGGGAGGACATCTGAATAGGTTTATCTTTGTTGGGAAGTGATGCCATCAGCTGACGAATCAGCTTCTCTCGACCGGCTACATCGCTACCATGGTGATCCTTCGTCTCCTTAGCAACAGAAAACCATGGCAGTGCAACACCCTTTAGAAGAGTCATTTCATTGTTTAATGACAACCTGCATTGGCTTCCGAGTCACTCTTAGAACACTCACTGCGTTAACGTGTCAGAATAACAGATCAATTATTGTTAATTCATTCATTCAACTAAATTCATATGGCACCTAATCATAACCATAACTTTATTGAGCCAAAAGCAAACAAAATAACATCTTGTCAGACTAAAAACAAGTAATCGGTTGGTCACAATTTTAGGGAACCCAGAAGTGACTGCAGTCCCGCTGGTTAAAGCCACCTATAGTCCTATACACACATAGTCTGTTTCTAGATGGTTAACAGAGATCATTTAGATTTGTTCCTATTCTAACTTCTAGAGTCTTTAAGGATGCCCCTCATGGAGGTACTCACAACCATAACACAGAATAAAACAACAGTTTCAACGTATTTAGTCAATTGTTCCTACCTATAAATAACAATATCGTGCATCCATAGCCTAGATCTAATTACATTAGTCAATTTTTCTTACTTTTAGCTCCATCTGCTGATCTCTGAGTGTATTGGTCATCTGCTGAAGGGCCTGGTCAGTTGAATATGCTTTCGCTTCCAAGTCCTTCAACAGAAAACGCAATTCAACATTCAACACAATTCCCCATCTTCATTAAAATCAGCAGAGACAACATTACAGTCATAGAGCAATGCCATTTGTTCAAAACCATTAATGATGTCTCTTTATTTTACTCATGATAAATTTCTAAACACAAAAATCATAAAACATATAACAATACTTTCAAATTATAAAATTAAAAAACTTCAAAAAACAAGAAATTATATAACATCTTCACTCTTCGGTTATCTGACACTAGAGATTTACGACGAGATGAAATGGTCAACTCAAATCAAATCAAAACAAATTTATTGTTCCCCACACTTTACAAGATGTCACATCTAGTAGCAAGTATGTCATGATAAATGGTTAACCATGTTATGGGGGGGCTGGTTAAGGGCATGGCTATCATTCTGGCATAAAAAGTGCACGGATGTAGGATTGCTTCCCGCAACCCTCCCAATGGTCCACTCAACCTACCATTCGGCAAATGGTGTTGGTAAAATCAGTAGTAGTAGGACGTGACGGGCGCCTTGCAAGGCTGCCGAGAGTTGATTTCAACTCCTGTGATAACATGTGATCATCCGTCATACTATGAAGATCCGTAATCAGTCTGCGTTGTGTCAGTTTGAAATGAAGATTATTAGTAAGAAACAGTTACAACGACACATAGTGTCGGATTGAGTGTTTCTGGGATCAACTCACGGCAATCATCTGACGACAGACGGCCAACTCTTTACGCGTTCGTCCGTAATCGTCTTTCTGTTGACGCAGCGCTTTCTTCAGATGACCGATCTCGTCGTTCTTTGACTTCACATTCAAGCTGTTCTCGGCTATCAGCTCCTAAGAAAAAAAACCATCATGATTAATCCTTTACGCGTTTGCCCCGAGAATATCCGCTGAAAACGGGCCTAAAATTTAAAAATGAACGGGTAAAGGGTCAATGGGATGGCTGTACGATTCAATAGTGTGCTGGCATACTAATCCAACCTAAGAGATTTATAATTCAGGATTTCTGTTAATAATAATAAAAAAAATCATTTATTCAACGGACCTTAAGCAAGGAGTCCTTCACTTACAATTGTTATGTGATCTAATTGCGGTTGTGGTGTCAAGACATGTGTGTACGTCTGAACTGTGTAAGAATGGCAATATCAAGCTCTATTTGTATTGTATAAGACAACACAATCTAATTCATCTAATCTCACTTATCTAATCCCAGTTCACAAAGGCAAACAACGTCTGTGGTGAAATGATTATAATGCACAAAGCATAGAATGATGGCTGCTCATTTAGTAAAACGATTGTCAATATCATAATCCAATTGAGAAGAGCGCAGCAGAAAACAGAATCACCTCTTGCATCAGACAGCAAAACACCCCACTCCCCCCCACACACAAACCTCAACAACTTCTTCATTCTTCTTCTGCAAATCTCGTAATATCTCAGCAACTTTTGTCGTTTTCGAAGTCTAAACATCCACAAGTCGCACACACATGTAATGTACAGTAACAGAGTGATCATTGATTTCATGTAAAAGATATACTCTGCAAGCAGAGTCACGTGCAACAATTTGTAAATATGCGTGTTTGCATGCATCCATATATACATTATGCATGTATCTAACCAATTATAAAGTGGTTTTAAGAATCTCACAAGGGTGCTTGTACACACAAGCATTTATGCATACATGTATGTCTCCAGTAGCCATGTATTTAAGTATGTATGCAACCTTGCGTGCATGTCGGAATGTATGTGCATGTATGCATGGATATTTCGTCAAAAGCTCTGAACACCCGACTGCCTGCTTGCCTTAAATAAGAACACTTAAATGTAGTTTAAATGCTAGCTGAAAAGAGTCAAATACAATATTCAGTAACTAAGCAAATATACAATGCACAAGAGTATTGTATGGCATCGTATGTGTTGGCATATATCATACATCTGTGAGGCTGCATAGCTGGAGCAACTTTTCCAGCTGTTCGTCTTTCTGTCGTAGGTTGCGGGTCAGACGATGGATCGTGTCGTTCTGATTGGACAAATGCTGCTGACCATCGTCCAGAAGCGCCTACAGTATAAATCAAACGCATGAAATTTATTTATTTATTTGAACATTATTTCTATTAGTACCAGTAGTATTAAATTTTAATTAATCTTACGCTATACCCTCTGGATCAAGATGTAATTCCACAATGAAGTTGTGCTTGGTGAAAATCATAAGAATAAATAAAAAGATGTTGTTTTAACTTAAATTTATAAGGTCACTAGCTGGGGAACCCGGCGTTGCACGGGAAATTTCGATTTTTCGTTCCCCAAACCCAGCTCCACCCGCCCCTGTGGGGCGGCTTCGCCGCCCATTCCCTGTGGGGCGGCTTCGCCGCCCATTTGGGGTTTATAAATGGTTATATATTTGTGCCCCTCTGCTTGGAAGGTCTTCCCCAATTCTGCTGGTTAAACTCATGTTGCATGGGGGCTCCTCTTATAGTGTATAATTATTATACTCCTTGGCCTAAGCCATTTATCTTTCCCAGGGCGGTTGCGCTGCGTAAGCTTTGGCGAAAAATGACGTCATTTGTTATTGCACGACGATTCAAATAATGGCGTCGCATTTGCAGCGATCGCGCAAATAACACGGCGAAAATAAAAATGTCTAATATTTCGAAATCTAAAGTGAATAAAAAGCTGAAAATAGCGTACTTTGATGGCTTTGGCTAACGTTTATCTATATGCAATGTTTCAGGTCAGTATCTGTCAAACTGTGAGCGTGCATCGCGGCCAAATATATCCCGATCCATTCTTATAGATATAGATTTCATTACAATACATTATATTACACATGGCGACCTGGTTGTCTCTATTGCTTGAGCTTCCACAGTGCTGCATAAAAGCTTCGTTCTGATCTGTCCATCTTTCTGGAATAAGTTACCTAGTAGTTTCCGTAATGAACTTCTTGGTCTTTCTTTGTCTCTTTTCTGTAAGCGTTTGAAAACCACTGTCTTTAACTTTTGGTGCTGTCAGGTCGAGAGCAGCACCTCTGAGGAGTTTCTCTTGAATTGGTGCAAGATAAATTCAAGATTACGACTACTACTACGATAATCAACATTACAGGCCACTGGATTTCTTCTGCTTTGTACACAGACTTTACGAAACCACTCACAAACCAGAAGTCTTCTAGTTACAGCATGAAACAATTTAAGAATTGATCTGAACACTTTCAGCTGAAAACCTCACCCATGGATACATATTTTAGATAGTAATGCAATGTTCATTTATACTTCAGTCACAGTGAATTAAAATAATTCCCAATGACCTTGTATTGGATGTCGAGCTCAAGTATCTTATCCGTGTTCTTGTGTCTTTCGTCCTGAAGAGAACTTCGGAGTTCCTGTGAATGAAAACAACAACTGGTCAGAAATCTAAGCATACCAGAAAATAAGTACACCAGCATATGCGTGTGTATGCATTATGTATCAGGACAATCATAAAATGCATTTAAGAACTCTTCAAAGCACTAAGAACACCTGCTTTGGAACCTTCCTATCGCTCGGGTTCAACTCGAGGTTCTGACTTTTGATATTGATTTACTAGTCATATGATGGCCGAGCTCCTAAGTATCCATGTGACCTCGTCCGTCAGCCGACCTCGGTCATTTCCCTACGCCCACTCCTTTGACTGGCGCAATCACTTAATCCCATGAGTTAGGACGGTGATGGCTAAAACACAAGCCTTTGCTTTCATTGGCCCTGCATTGTGGAACCAGCATCCTCCTTCAATGCATTCCTCCACATTAACTGGTGGGCAAGTGCCTCTTTTCGCTGTCTCAGGACCACTTTTTCCTTTTTGGTCTCTCTCTGGGAGCACTTCTGATTAGTGTGCGCTGTGAGAGGCACTATATAAATTTATAGATACAATACAATATGGAAGTACAGAGAAATTAAAGAGGCGGGTCTTAATATTTCTAGAAAAAAGTAACTTGAGCAGAGTCTAAAGAGGCAGATGAAGCTTCAGAGGTTGTGCAAAGAGGAAGAAATTATCATTTCATTAAGTTGAGAAAACGGATCAATACCTTCATTTGATCATCTTGCTTTTTTAGCGATTTATCCGCTTTTTCCAGCTGATCCATCAGCTGAACAACTTCCGCATCCCGACGACCAATCTGCTTCCTCAGCCGCTGCAACATACCACCAGCACATCATCAGCATCATCGTCGTCGTCATCATCATCATCATCATCATCATCATCATCATCATCATCATCATCATCATCATCATCATCATCATCATCATCATCATCATCATCATCATCATCATCATCATCTGTTTATATATTAGCTCATAGATATAGCCAACAATGTTTCCATTACATTACAGGTTTGAATTGATGCCATTACGACAATTTTTTCATCATAATTTAAATTTTTAAAATCAGCTTGAATGAACATCAGTGCACTATAATGGACTTGAATGCAAATTCTGAATGGAAAATATTGATATGCAATGTACACCAGTACACAGAGTGGCTCCTTTTGAATGTATCCAATTGACATTTTTCTGAAGTGAACTTCATTTTAAATGTAATCTGTATTTTTAATTGACAACTACTTATTGCTATTCAACTGTCACAAGTTCACAGGAATAAGGTCTTTACATTCAGATACGAACTTCCTCAGTTGAATCTATAGGAACTTTATAAGTTATCACAACACATCAACAACATTCGTGGTTGTCGTAATTGACATGAAAGTCATTCATAAAGTAAGTATGAAGGCTGTAGAGTGTACACACTAGACACAATTTGCTACATCACCTTTTAAGTACCTACAGAAGCAATTCTTCACTTCTTTCAAAGACTTGTCATTAAGTGATTAAAATTTACCCAAATTGTTTTTTTTTAAAAACTGACCCAAAAATATCAGAATTTTCTGTGCATGAATTTGACAAATTAACACATGCACGTATATACTCAGAAACCAGAATGACAGTGTCAGCCTTGATATATGAAAAAGAGATTAACCAACACTGACCTCATTTTCCATCTGGAATTGACTAACAGAAAGATTAACTGCAGCCAACTGTTCCTCTCTCTCAGACAATGCATCCTGCAAACGCTGAAATCAAACACCATCACATGACTCACAAGGATTCATCATCACAATAGTCCTTTATTTCCATAAGATTTTAGCTTTATTTTGATAAGATTTTAGCTTTATTTTCATAAGATTTTAGCTTTATTTTCATAAGATTTTAGCTTTATTTCCATAAGATTTTAGCTTTATTTTCATAAGATTTTAGGTTTATTTCCATAAGATTTTAGGTTTATTTCCATAAGATTTTAGCTTTATTTTCATAAGATTTTAGCTTTATTTTCATAAGATTTTAGCTTTATTTCCATAAGATTTTAACTTTATTTCCATAAGATTTTAGCTTTATTTTCATAAGATTTTAGGTTTATTTTCATAAGATTTTAGCTTTATTTTCATAAGATTTTAGCTTTATTTCCATAAGATTTTAGCTTTATTTTCATAAGATTTTAGGTTTATTTTCATAAGATTTTAGCTTTATTTTCATAAGATTTTAGCTTTATTTCCATAAGATTTTAGGTTTATTTTCATAAGATTTTAGGTTTATTTCCATAAGATTTTAGCTTTACTTTCATAAGATTTTAGCTTTATTTTCATAAGATTTTAGCTTTATTTTCATAAGATTTTAGCTTTATTTTCATAAGATTTTAGCTTTATTTCCATAAGATTTTAGCTTTATTTCATAAGATTTTAGCTTTATTTTCATAAGATTTTAGCTTTATTTTCATAAGATTTTAGCTTTATTTTCATAAGATTTTAGCTCTATTTTCATAAGATTTTAGCTTTATTTCATAAGATTTTAGCTTTATTTTCATAAGATTTTAGCTTTATTTTCATAAGATTTTAGCTTTATTTTCATAAGATTTTAGCTTTATTTCCATAAGATTTTAGCTTTATTTCATAAGATTTTAGCTTTATTTTCATAAGATTTTAGCTTTATTTTCATAAGATTTTAGCTTTATTTTCATAAGATTTTAGCTCTATTTTCATAAGATTTAAGCTTTATTTCCATAAGATTTTAGCTTTATTTTCATACAGATTTTAGTTTTATTTTCATAAGATTTTAGCTTTATTTCCATAAGATTTTAGCTTTATTTCCATAAGATTTTAGCTTTATTTTCATAAGATTTTAGCTTTATTTCCATAAGATTTTAGCTTTATTTTCATAAGATTTTAGCTTTATTTCCATAAGATTTTAGGTTTATTTTCATAAGATTTTAGGTTTATTTCCATAAGATTTTAGCTTTACTTTCATAAGATTTTAGCTTTATTTTCATAAGATTTTAGCTTTATTTTCATAAGATTTTAGCTTTATTTTCATAAGATTTTAGCTTTATTTCCATAAGATTTTAGCTTTACTTTCATAAGATTTTAGCTTTATTTTCATAAGATTTTAGCTTTATTTTCATAAGATTTTAGCTTTATTTTCATAAGATTTTAGCTTTATTTCCATAAGATTTTAGCTTTATTTCATAAGATTTTAGCTTTATTTTCATAAGATTTTAGCTTTATTTTCATAAGATTTTAGCTTTATTTTCATAAGATTTTAGCTCTATTTTCATAAGATTTTAGCTTTATTTCCATAAGATTTTAGCTTTATTTTCATACAGATTTTAGTTTTATTTTCATAAGATTTTAGCTTTATTTTCATAAGATTTTAGCTTTATTTTCATAAGATTTTAGCTTTATTTCCATAAGATTTTAACTTTATTTCCATAAGATTTTAGCTTTATTTTCATAAGATTTTAGGTTTATTTTCATAAGATTTTAGCTTTATTTTCATAAGATTTTAGCTTTATTTCCATAAGATTTTAGCTTTATTTTCATAAGATTTTAGGTTTATTTTCATAAGATTTTAGCTTTATTTTCATAAGATTTTAGCTTTATTTCCATAAGATTTTAGGTTTATTTTCATAAGATTTTAGGTTTATTTCCATAAGATTTTAGCTTTACTTTCATAAGATTTTAGCTTTATTTTCATAAGATTTTAGCTTTATTTTCATAAGATTTTAGCTTTATTTTCATAAGATTTTAGCTTTATTTCCATAAGATTTTAGCTTTATTTCATAAGATTTTAGCTTTATTTTCATAAGATTTTAGCTTTATTTTCATAAGATTTTAGCTTTATTTTCATAAGATTTTAGGTTTATTTTCATAAGATTTTAGGTTTATTTCCATAAGATTTTAGCTTTACTTTCATAAGATTTTAGCTTTATTTTCATAAGATTTTAGCTTTACTTTCATAAGATTTTAGCTTTATTTTCATAAGATTTTAGCTTTATTTCCATAAGATTTTAGCTTTATTTCATAAGATTTTAGCTTTATTTTCATAAGATTTTAGCTTTATTTTCATAAGATTTTAGCTTTATTTTCATAAGATTTTAGCTCTATTTTCATAAGATTTTAGCTTTATTTCCATAAGATTTTAGCTTTATTTTCATACAGATTTTAGTTTTATTTTCATAAGATTTTAGCTTTATTTCCATAAGATTTTAGCTTTATTTCCATAAGATTTTAGCTTTATTTTCATAAGATTTTAGCTTTATTTCCATAAGATTTTAGCTTTATTTTCATAAGATTTTAGCTTTATTTCCATAAGATTTTAGGTTTATTTTCATAAGATTTTAGGTTTATTTCCATAAGATTTTAGCTTTACTTTCATAAGATTTTAGCTTTATTTTCATAAGATTTTAGCTTTATTTTCATAAGATTTTAGCTTTATTTCCATAAGATTTTAGCTTTATTTCCATAAGATTTTAGCTTTATTTTCATAAGATTTTAGCTTTATTTTCATAAGATTTTAGCTTTATTTCCATAAGATTTTAGCTTTATTTCATAAGATTTTAGCTTTATTTTCATAAGATTTTAGCTTTATTTTCATAAGATTTTAGCTTTATTTTCATAAGATTTTAGGTTTATTTTCATAAGATTTTAGCTTTATTTTCATAAGATTTTAGCTTTATTTCCATAAGATTTTAGGTTTATTTTCATAAGATTTTAGGTTTATTTCCATAAGATTTTAGCTTTACTTTCATAAGATTTTAGCTTTATTTTCATAAGATTTTAGCTTTATTTTCATAAGATTTTAGCTTTATTTTCATAAGATTTTAGCTTTATTTCCATAAGATTTTAGCTTTATTTCATAAGATTTTAGCTTTATTTTCATAAGATTTTAGCTTTATTTTCATAAGATTTTAGCTTTATTTTCATAAGATTTTAGCTCTATTTTCATAAGATTTAAGCTTTATTTCCATAAGATTTTAGCTTTATTTTCATACAGATTTTAGTTTTATTTTCATAAGATTTTAGCTTTATTTCCATAAGATTTTAGCTTTATTTCCATAAGATTTTAGCTTTATTTTCATAAGATTTTAGCTTTATTTCCATAAGATTTTAGCTTTATTTTCATAAGATTTTAGCTTTATTTCCATAAGATTTTAGGTTTATTTTCATAAGATTTTAGGTTTATTTCCATAAGATTTTAGCTTTACTTTCATAAGATTTTAGCTTTATTTTCATAAGATTTTAGCTTTATTTTCATAAGATTTTAGCTTTATTTTCATAAGATTTTAGCTTTATTTCCATAAGATTTTAGCTTTACTTTCATAAGATTTTAGCTTTATTTTCATAAGATTTTAGCTTTATTTTCATAAGATTTTAGCTTTATTTTCATAAGATTTTAGCTTTATTTCCATAAGATTTTAGCTTTATTTCATAAGATTTTAGCTTTATTTTCATAAGATTTTAGCTTTATTTTCATAAGATTTTAGCTTTATTTTCATAAGATTTTAGCTCTATTTTCATAAGATTTTAGCTTTATTTCCATAAGATTTTAGCTTTATTTTCATACAGATTTTAGTTTTATTTTCATAAGATTTTAGCTTTATTTTCATAAGATTTTAGCTTTATTTTCATAAGATTTTAGCTTTATTTCCATAAGATTTTAACTTTATTTCCATAAGATTTTAGCTTTATTTTCATAAGATTTTAGGTTTATTTTCATAAGATTTTAGCTTTATTTTCATAAGATTTTAGCTTTATTTCCATAAGATTTTAGCTTTATTTTCATAAGATTTTAGGTTTATTTTCATAAGATTTTAGCTTTATTTTCATAAGATTTTAGCTTTATTTCCATAAGATTTTAGGTTTATTTTCATAAGATTTTAGGTTTATTTCCATAAGATTTTAGCTTTACTTTCATAAGATTTTAGCTTTATTTTCATAAGATTTTAGCTTTATTTTCATAAGATTTTAGCTTTATTTTCATAAGATTTTAGCTTTATTTCCATAAGATTTTAGCTTTATTTCATAAGATTTTAGCTTTATTTTCATAAGATTTTAGCTTTATTTTCATAAGATTTTAGCTTTATTTTCATAAGATTTTAGCTTTATTTCCATAAGATTTTAGCTTTATTTTCATAAGATTTTAGCTTTATTTCCATAAGATTTTAGGTTTATTTTCATAAGATTTTAGGTTTATTTCCATAAGATTTTAGCTTTACTTTCATAAGATTTTAGCTTTATTTTCATAAGATTTTAGCTTTATTTTCATAAGATTTTAGCTTTATTTTCATAAGATTTTAGCTTTATTTCCATAAGATTTTAGCTTTATTTCATAAGATTTTAGCTTTATTTTCATAAGATTTTAGCTTTATTTTCATAAGATTTTAGCTCTATTTTCATAAGATTTTAGCTTTATTTCCATAAGATTTTAGCTTTATTTTCATACAGATTTTAGTTTTATTTTCATAAGATTTTAGCTTTATTTCCATAAGATTTTAGCTTTATTTTCATAAGATTTTAGCTTTATTTCCATAAGATTTTAGCTTTGCTTCCATAAGATTTTAGCTTTATTTCCATAAGATTTTAGCTTTATTTTCATAAGATTTTAGCTTTATTTCCATAAGATTTTAGCTTTATTTTCATAAGATTTTAGCTTTATTTCCATAAGATTTTAGGTTTATTTTCATAAGATTTTAGGTTTATTTCCATAAGATTTTAGCTTTACTTTCATAAGATTTTAGCTTTATTTTCATAAGATTTTAGCTTTATTTTCATAAGATTTTAGCTTTATTTTCATAAGATTTTAGCTTTATTTCCATAAGATTTTAGCTTTATTTCATAAGATTTTAGCTTTATTTTCATAAGATTTTAGCTTTATTTTCATAAGATTTTAGCTCTATTTTCATAAGATTTTAGCTTTATTTCCATAAGATTTTAGCTTTATTTTCATACAGATTTTAGTTTTATTTTCATAAGATTTTAGCTTTATTTCCATAAGATTTTAGCTTTATTTTCATAAGATTTTAGCTTTATTTCCATAAGATTTTAGCTTTGCTTCCATAAGATTTTAGGTTTATTTCCATAAGATTTTAGCTTTGTTTTCATAAGATTCTAGTTTTATTTTCATAAGATTTTAGCTTTAATTCCATAAGATTTTAGCTTCATTTCCATAAGATTTTAGCTTTATTTTCATAAGATTTCAGCTTTACTTTCATAAGATTTTAGCTTTATCTTCATAAGATTTTAAGAAGTTCTCAAGGCCAGTGCATGACCGAACATTTATCTTTAGGAACTACTCTGACATGCATTTGTAAAACATCTTCAGTGATCGCTTGAGAGTGGAGTTTATAATCAATAATCTGAGTAAAACAGGTATGGCGCATTAGAGTGGTACTTGTGATTCACAACGCCACTTCTGCATGCAATGTACAATTGTACATGCACTGATAAGCTCACCATACTTCAACCATAATTGGTCTGAATTTTATAAATCGATATGTACTACCGGTTATTACATTTCAAATTATGACAGTTTCAACTACTTAATCTAATCTCAATCTAATCTAATCTCAATCTAATCAAGCAACAATTTAATTTTCAAATAATGTTCATGCAACCATCACAACTTGTCATAAGCTGCAATGCAATTGATGTATTCCTGTAGTATACAGGCAGAATATAGGCCCCTGCTGAGCAGGACTTGTCCCTTCTGGAGTGCCTATTGCTCCCCAAATCTACCCCAGTGTCATTACCAAATGAAATAACATCATAATACTCATCACATGAGTAACACTATGTTTGTATCTATGTTTGTATATTTACTTTGGGAGCAATAAATAATTTTGATATGATTTGATTACTATAGGAATTGTCTTAAGTACCTCCAAATCCTTTGTCTGCCCTGGTGCAATTGTCTGCACCTCAGCATTCAACAGAACCGGCTTCCTCGTGACCTTCCTCTCCCTCTGCATCTGAGAACTGTCGCACTCAGTCGTCCCAGCCGCACTCTTCAATCGACCGCCATCTTTAAATGACTCAACAGCCGTCAGCTGCAGGCAAAACGACAAATGTAAACAAATTCATATCAAACAACACCTAACAACACAGCGCTGGGCTCAAAACCTATCACATGTTGGTTTTTGACCTTTTTTATTCAGTCGTCTGCTACAATAGTTCTGATTCTGAAATACTTTTTAGAGAGTGAAAATGTATCCTTTTTTCTAACTAAAGTTACACTCGTTTTGAAGCTTTCGTTACCTTAGCTTAGAGTAAAAAAAATAGAATAAAAGACTTTACAGAATATTCGTGTCATCAAAATCCTCAGAAGCCACTAATGGATTATTCTACCATTTGCTGGGCAATAACGGAATATATTCTGAATTTAAAAAAACGCAAACGGCATCAAAATTGAGTTACTACTCAACAAATTATGGTGAATTCAGTCATCTGCTGAATTGAAGAATATTCTATATTCTTCACTCCTCTCACCTATTTCAGCTGCTAGCGCAATAGCTCTTGAATTTTTGGGGGAGCGGGGAATACTGGTGGATGTTATTCATCGGGGAGGGAACCCCCAACCCGAGATGCCTAGATTAAACACTGAGTAATATGCATCAGTTGATCACACACAAATTCCCACCTACAAAGACAACCTAAGCACATGCATGTCATGTCGTTGAGCTATAATGTAACCGTAATTATATCACCTATAGATACATTAATCCAGATTGCAGCATAAAACCATTATATAACTTCAACATAGGTTTATAGGAAAGCTATTTAAAGACCACCTGCAGACACTCTTGAGCAAATACAAAGACCACCAAATTCCACATTAGCATAAGTTATTAAGACATCAAACTCAAATACTCTTGAGCAAACACTTACACAACTACTGAGTAACTTAGTTTAAAACAGCAATTTCATCTAATCTAATCTAAACATTCGTAAAGCAATTCTCACAGAATAGACAGCAGGAATAAAGGAGAGACGAGGTAATAGCACATAATTTCGATTTTCATATTATAACAACATAAGCAGGGCTGAAGTGACAAAATTAGAGGAGGTGAGTACTCAGTACATGCTACCGTTGCCTCGGCTGTCTGCAGATCATTTTCCCATTTACTAAACACAAATATTTGTGAGGTGAGAACACTCTGTATACCAGCATAGACCCTTGACTACACCTCTGGACATAATTCAGGTGTGTAATGGCGATACTTGGTGAAGTTTACAATGACATGCAAAAATATGCAAATGAGCATTGCTATCGAATATAGAGTACTGAATTGTACAGTGTACACCAGAGACTCATTTTAACATGCTTCATTATCACATGGGATTCTCGTATAAAACACCAAACAGGACATAGAATCCAAATATAACTAACCAATGGAAAATAAATTTCTTATAGCAAATCCCCATTGTGCAGTGGTTCATGATATGGCTTCCAAAGACAACAGTAAAACAAGTTTCAGGTGTACAATGGTCAAAATCCAATTGATGGTGTCTGATAATAATTTACATAATTATGGTGCAAGTTGACAATAACGTATTCCCTTGTAAAGACCTCTTAAAATCCAAGCCAACAAATACCTGGACAAAAAACTAAGTCACGACACTGACAAAGCAACACTGACAATGATCAGATAAAAACCTAGAAGACCTAATCTGTCAGGGTTTGAACCAATGACAAAATTGAATAACCAATAGAAGTCTTAACCAGTGAAGAACTAAATTAAATGACAGTTCTTTTTTAACACCTTTCAAAAGAGAAACCAATTTTGAAACTATGGCAAACGTGGACTTCGAAATAATCTGAACAAGTGAAACAACAGTACAGCTTCAGAATTCAGCAAAGTTCTGCTCTATTTCTTCTTCCTTTATACTTGAGAACCTTATGACAGTTTGCTAACAGCGTGCTGTTATTTTACACATTGGAAACTACTCTTCATATAAAACAGATGCTGGAACAGTCTTCCACCGGACATTAGATTGGCCGCCACAGTGGACTCTTTTAAAACAAAGCTTAAAACTTATCTGTTTGCTAAGGCGTATCCCGCAGTTGGCCGTTTGTGAGGCGCCCTTGTAGCGGTATGGCCGCGTTACGGCGCCATATAAATTGTCGTTATTATTATTATTATTATTAAAACAAGCACATACAGTAACTGAAGCTGTGTTGTGAAAGCCAGTGTTCCATTGCATTTAAATAGAGTTAGCTTGAGACATTTTGCATCCAACTCTATTAACTTTACAATGGTTTGAGGTTTAAACACTGCTCTGTGACATTATGAAAATGCAAACCATGTTTACACCATCACCTTGTCCACTACAACACCATTCAAAAGATGCTCAAAATTATGCAAATTAAGTCAGCGACAAATATCACTTTTAGACCAATATAAATAGAGTTAGCTTGAGACATTCTGCATACAACTCTATTAACTTTACATAAGAAATGGTTAAAAAAATATCAGCAACCAATAAAAATCACTACTTATACACATTTTATTTTATGTATTCTGTAATACTGAAGTAAGCATGAATGAAAACTAAGAGCATAACTTTCCTATATTATCTTCTCATCAACTCCAAAAATTTCCAGCTTTTGAAATTAGCATGTGTATGAATTGACACTAAATAGCACCGTTAGAGTACCTCACGAAGACACTGCACACATGGCTATCTGTGCAAATCAAAAGAAGTGCTGCCCTATTCTGAGTGCACTGGATCATCGCTCTCTTCACTCTACTCAGCAGGTTGTGCTCGTCACTGCTCTTGCATACACAACCATCAAGCAGAATTCTGCCTTCTCAGTGGTTGGTCCATTGCTCTGGAACGGGTTACCTTTGTCCACTCCGACTCTTTCTGCGCATATCTCAAAACTGCTCTCTTTAGACATGCTGAAGTCAGGAACGCTTCTGAGTAATATAGCCTTGGAAGGGTGCTATATAAACCTGGCAATGAATGAAAAAGTGCAAGTTAAGACAGCTTGATAATCTCTGCTGCACAAAACAAGAGTCAACAGTGCATAAGAGATATCAAACGCTGTTAGTCAAAGGTGGTCCAATACATGAGAAGACATGCTGAGCTTGGCACTTGCATATCTCCATGGCCAGCAGAGCACAACGACTGCACAATGCGCATCATGACTTGAAACAGCAACACAGAGCTCCGCATGTAATGAAATTACCTGCAGCCAATTATTTTGAGAACCGAGTGGCTTAAATTACCAGTACGTCCTCCGGTGCCTCTTGTTCGACCTTCGCCTGCAGTTCAAGAATCTTCTTCTGCAACTGCATTGTCGTTTCCTTGATTGTCTCCTTCTTCTCCTCCTCCACCTGTTCTATTATCACGTCCTTCGCTTTCAACGCACACCTCAGCTGCTCAATCAATCTGCAACAACGCACATATGTCTGCATGTATCTAGACACGGTAGCTACACGAATGAAAGTATATATATCTAGACACTGTGTACAACACACCAAATGGATTTCCCAAAAAGCAATGATAAATGTACGCCATCAACTGCAAAAATCAATCAATTGAGGAGGAAATATTTGAAAGGTTAAACAATCAATTCATTTGTAGACTTATTTAATTCCCATCCGTTCTGTTTGTGTCACCCATTGACTTCAGCTTGCCTTCATTACCATCTAAGTCTTTAGGAGTTGAGTCTGAAGTGTTACACAAGCATGAATGATTTCTGCATTCATGCATATTCATGAAGTAGGCTAATTTCCATATTCTTGTCCCTCACACAAGTACGAATAATTACACACAAAATGCACTACCGTGCATAAGTATTCAGATTCCCACATAAAAACAGAACGTAGAAGCAAACCATCAATGAATTTCTATTAAAGCATCTGCCCTGCCTACAGCGAAAAAAGCTTGCAACAAGCTATTTATGAGGTAATTCAATGTAAAGTAAAATAATAAAATGTCTGAGCCATATAAAGTTTGAGATACATCTGGCACCTAGTGATTTGCAGGCTCCTTGAAACCTTTGGTATCACCTTGATTGGACTACGAGCACTTCTGAGTGAGCTTTTTGAAGGGGCGGCTATGTAAATTCTTGAAACGAATGAATAAATGAATGAACAACGTTATTTGTTTCCCAAGCCTAGAAGTTGGATGGTCTTGATAAGTGCTAAACATCTAAATCATTGTTTAATGCAAAACTAACCGATCCTTTCGAACGACTTCATCTGCAACACCTTTATGCTGTAAAACAAAATAAAAAATCATATTTTTATGCTGTATAACAAAATAAAAAATTATATTTTAATGCTGTATAACAAAATAAAAAATCATATTTTTATACTGTATAACAAAATTTAAAAAAATCATATTTTTATGCTGTATAACAAAATAAAAAATCATATTTTATACTGTATAACAAAATTTTAAAAAACCTTTTTTTTTATGCTGTATAACAAAATAAAAATCATATTACGTCAATATTTCATTCTCTACAAAAGGTAGAAACAATTGTTTATTTGCAACAATTGTTTTATTCTGTATTGTTTTAAATAGCAAATGACTATTAAATAATGAGAAAACATAGACAAATAGCATGGCATCGCTGCGATGTAAGGACCAGCTCAATAATACAAAATTACGATGTTTCTAGGTTGCATAATTTGAAGCTCCACAACCAAAGACAATAGAAACTAATTAGCAAGAGTTTTACATAGAAAATAGCAAACAAACCATTCATACGTGAACATGAACAATGACAGCAACAATTTCATTTCATATATAACCTGTATCAGTGTACCAGGTGTACCTAGATGCGTTATAACAGCTAGAATAACCAGTAACCGAAGATACTACTAGCATTGCAAGCGAAGGACTTGCCCAATGTACCTACACACCAACCATTTCAGGGAAGGCTCAAACCCAAACATTGCACAACAAAGCAAACCCTTTAACAACTAATCCGTAATTATGTCACATTCAAATACAACCAATCAGCAACTGTGTCACATTCAAATACAACCAATCAGCAACTGTGTCACATCCAAATACAACCAATCAGCAACTGTGTCACATTCAAATACAACCAATCAGCAACTGTGTCACATTCAAATACAACCAATCAGCAACTGTGTCACATCCAAATACAACCAATCAGCAACTGTGTCACATCCAAATACAACCAATCAGCAACTGTGTCACATCCAAATACAACCAATCAGCAACTGTGTCACATCCAAATACAACCAATCAGCAACTGTGTCACATCCAAATACAACCAATCAGCAACTGTGTCACATCCAAATACAACCAATCAGCAACTGTGTCACATCCAAATACAACCAATCAGCAACTGTGTCACATCCAAATACAACCAATCAGCAACTGTGTCACATCCAAATACAACCAATCAGCAACTGTGTCACATTCAAATACAACCAATCAGCAACTGTGTCACATCCAAATACAACCAATCAGCAACTGTGTCACATTCAAATACAACCAATCAGCAACTGTGTCACATCCAAATACAACCAATCAGCAACTGTGTCACATCCAAATACAACCAATCAGCAACTGTGTCACATCCAAATACAACCAATCAGCAACTGTGTCACATCCAAATACAACCAATCAGCAACTGTGTCACATCCAAATACAACCAATCAGCAACTGTGCAACATATAAATACAGCCAATCAGCAACTGTGTCACATCCAAATACAGCCAATCAGAGCAGACATAAGAAACATGTCCTGACCGGAGAATCGTGGCTTTCTTCCGAATCGGTTGTCATCATGTCTACGCTGCTCAGCATTTCCAGTCGCATCTCCAGACTGTTCCTCTCCCTCTCCAGCTGCCTCCAACGCGAATCCAGCTGGCGGTTGATGGTCAAAAGGTCACTTAGCTTCGTCTCCGTCTCCTTAGACTGGATCACGAGGTTCTCAACTTCCTGTTTTAATAGAAAATATTAATCAATAAAACAATAATTATTCAAATGTAAACACAAGCAACTCACCATCATCTACAGATAACTTCAGCTTTAAACCCAAGAAAAATTAATGAATACAAACGAATACTGAATGAATACTCATCATTAATTAACGATACTGATGAATAATCAATGAATATTCATAAATAATTAATGAATGCTCATGAATATTGAATAATTAATGAATACTCATGAATAATTAATGAGTACTCATGAATAATTAATGAATACTCATGAATAATTAATGAATTCCAATAAATAATCTATTAATGCCAAAGTAACATGCAAAAGAGATGCCCATCTATAGGCAATAGGATACTACAAAGGATCATCCGAAGAAGAAACGTTTGGGAAAACCACCATATGAGCAGCTCACACAGGATAAGTTAGAAATCAGCAAAATAACAGTTTATCAACTAATCAATCATCACAAAGTCAACTGATTCCTACCTCGTGTTTCGTGTTGAGTTCCTTGCGTAGTCCTTCTATGCAGAGTTTCACCGCATCCAGTTCGCTGTGTGCCATCCGCTGACCCTCGGACATCCCAGAATCCCTTGCCTGCTGCAGCTCCGTCTGGTGGTGGCTGGTGACACTCGTCAATGCAGAACTAGAAAAAGAACATGATGTGATATCATCAATTCATCATTCTAATGCAATTCAATTCCATTCTTAAAGCAATTTAGTGGAGCTTGACATCAATGCAATGTACCGTAATTTAATGCGCACACATTTAGATGCAATGCAATTGGATGTTTCTGTAGTCTAACAATTGTAAGTATGAGCTTGCTCAGTGGACCCCAAATATGAGTTTCGAGTGTGAGAGACAAGAATACGCAAATCTGAATACTTCATGTATTTGCATGAATGCATACATCATTCATACGTGTCTAACGCCTCAGACTGAGATTTAAATACTTAGATAAGTGCAATTAATATTCAATTATACATAAGATCCTGCATTTCTGTTGTTAAGTGTCAACTGTAACCTGGAAGAATATACTTAACTTTACAATTCTATTTTTTCAAATATGAAAATTACTCTAAAAATCATAAGATTTTGATACATCAAAACAATTTCAAATGACTTTGACAGAACAATTTATGTTGAAAAAATTAGGAGTCATCCGAGTCATTTTCCCAAATCTTGGATGCATGTGGATTGTGGATAGTGGAACCTACGATGCTTTCTTGAGCAGCTCTTGTTTGTCCATCAGATCTCTCTTCAGACTCTCCACCTCCACCTTCAGCTCAATATTCTAGCAAAAACAACAAGATATGATACAACACAAATGTAACAATGGTCATCAGGTAAACTTCAAAGCTAGGCAACAGGAAATATCATTCATTCATTCCACGAAGTTATATAGTGCCTTTTCAAGAGAGCTACTTAGAGGCGCTCCCAGCAAAGCCACAGCTAAAAATATAGGATTTGAGCAACTTATAATTACACATGTTCTCATTTCATTACATTACATCCTTTAGCATAGAGGAAGAACTGAGATAAGCTTTGAGCTGTTATGAAAGTGAAAGATAGGGGTCTAGGCTCAGTAACAGAGGGGCATATGACGATATATAGAGTTTCAGATGGTGGCAACAACCGCCTGATATGAATGAACACTACTACAGGAGTCAAATTTAATGCAAGGCACCCATCATGCCCTACTGCTCATTTTAACAATACCATCTGCCAAATGGAAGGTTGAGTGGACCAAGCATTATTTGAAGGTAAGTGAGGTTCCTGCTCAAGGTCCCAACACACTGTAGACAGTAGCCAACTCAGAGGAGACCTTAACCCCCTCTCAGCGTTACAAAGCAACCCCCTCCTCTCGGTGTTACAAAGTCAGCACTAGAACCAATGAATCGCCGTCTATCGAGAGAGAGGAGGATACTTAGCATACTTGTTTGAAGACACCTTCTGCATCGTCATCCGACTGATTCTTCATTCGCTCCTCCAGAAAGTAAATACGCAGCTTCAGACTGAAGTTCTCCTTCTGAAGTTCAGCTATTTGCTGAAATATGGATCAGGTCAAGGGTCAGTTGAGTGAATTCAGACAATCACATCATCCACAGAAAACAGCAATCCTTCAATCACCTCAGAATTTAATCAAACTATTTAAAAAACACAATTTTTTCAAAGAACAATGTTCAGTAGAATGTTCTAATTTTTAAAAAAATGCCTCTTAAACTCAATACATTTTACCCTTCATTTAAAAGAGACCATGACCACGAGACTAAATATTGTTGTACGAGGTAATGCAATAAATCAGCAATTACCTTACCATACCATACCATACCGTTTATAACCTTTATATGTAATAAGTACTAAGTGGAATCAGTCTCAAACAATATTAACTGCATCTGTCTCATAAACTTCGCAATATACTTGCTCAACTGACTGAACATTGCAGCACTTCATAATGAATGCAAAATTAATTCACACTCACATGAATAAACTAAACACATATAAACAAGCCACAGCCATATTATGTACCAGAAATCAGGCAACACCTAGAGCCCTCCACACTTTTACTAATGTATCCAGACACTTACAAATAATGTATTCAGATGCTTGCCAATGAATCCACAACTTAACATATTCCACAATAGTACAACCAGTAACTTATATTTAACATCACAAAGACATTATTTACAACAGTATGGAGCACTTCGCTGATCAAAACAAAAGTTCTAATACATTACATTGTGACCGTTTATTACATACCTCATCAAAACAGAGTTCTGTTACACTCCACTATGATTTTACATTACATATAAAGAGAATTGATCAATCAATTCAATGTTCTGTTACACCCATTATGATTACATTACATAGCTGATCAAAGCAAAGCTAAGACTATACCTGGTCATATTCTTTCATGGTCCTGGCTCTGACAGGAGACATGTGACCACTTCCCGTCTTCGTGATAACTAATAACGACAACAACAAACACTTCAAACAACCATTTACCAGTCAGAATGAAAAAACTTCATAACTAACAAAGAATTCTTTGTTAGATCTATAAAAAAATAACAATTGTTAATGACTGCATGTAATTTTTAAGATGGAAGCTCACTGTTAAACTGAGCTTCGGAAACAAATAACTGTGACAGTGCTACAGAAATGTTAGAGAGCTCATCATTTGCATTTCTGATACTGGGGCACAGCTTTAAAGTCACATGAATGGAGAAACGACTGCACTACCTAGTCCTGAATAACTTGTCAGTGTTTTACAGACCCCCTTCCAACTTATTTGTATCACCTTGGTTGGACTCGGAGCGCCTCTGAGTGGCCTTCTTGAAGGGGTGCTATATAAATTCTTTAATACATGAATGAATGAATGAATACAATAATACATACGTGGTTTAGTTCCATCTCTGAACTCCAGGTGTGTACTGGTGGTCAGATCATTATTACTTCTGCAAAAAACACCAACACACATACATTTGCCAACTTTTTACCAAGCACTCTGCAATCAGGCAAAGCAAGAACTCAAAACCCCTCATAACTCTAGTTTTAGGATGGCAACATACAAGAAAATATTCAGCTCTG
This sequence comes from Lumbricus terrestris, assembly GCA_949752735.1. Classification (NCBI taxonomy): domain Eukaryota; kingdom Metazoa; phylum Annelida; class Clitellata; order Crassiclitellata; family Lumbricidae; genus Lumbricus; species Lumbricus terrestris. The sequence goes on along the minus strand of OX457037.1, from coordinate 67,662,398 downwards.
ATTTGAAAGGGCGTAAAAAGCGCATTCAAAAAAATGATATGCTTGTCTAATGCCAGAGCATCTCTGTGCATAGCTGTATCAGAGCTAAAAAATGCTGCACGAGCTCGTTCTATAAAAACTAACAGCATTGATAAGATAAAAATAATATTCTTTAATTGACCAATTGCTATTCACATTTTGATGTACGTACATGTTGTAGCGGTTGAATGCTTCTTGCCAAACAAAACCTATTAAACAATGCTATGTATAATGATTAATGTAGGTAAGAATTAAGCTAGACAATATGTGGCGTATGGTAGATTATAATTAATATTACTTGTGGCATTAAGTTAGATAATAATAATAGCGCTACAACAATTCTTGAACATGCGCTACAACAATTGACTCAACATTACTGAGCGGCGGAAACCAGCGTTAACGAAAGCAGACGACAGGCAGTCATCGATGGAGCTGAGCAAGGCGATGGTCGAAAAGATATTTCGAACGATGGCGTCTGTCGGCAAATACGGAGCCAGTCGTTGGTAATTCGAATATCTGGAACTTGATTTATGGGTGTGGAAAGCGACACGTTGTCGACTTGTCCCACTGTCGAACTTTGAGACGTTTGAAGCGAAGTTCCGAGGCGAAGTGAGTGAACTGTGCGAAGCAGTGTGACTCTAACTGGCGACGATTTGCGAATCGGTCGAACGTTGAAGTTGGGATCGAACTCTGAAGCGATCCGTGGTGAAACATTTGCAGCAAGACGAGGAGGAAGAATCGGTTGAGCGACGGGTGAATTCCTATGCTCGACGAAATCCGAGGAAGAAGGAGAAAGAGGAGGTACTGTTTCAAGCTACAGTACCCATCGACAAGCAACTACCGAGAAATCTGGACTGACGGCAATTGAGAAGATCGCGACCTTCTTCAACTTTCCCTTCAATCCATTCCCGCGGAAGTGAAAAGCATTTCTACATCCACCAGAAAGGACGATGTGGAAAGATAAGAAATAAACATAATATTATTATAATTAATACGCCACAAATAGGTAGATAAGATTCATTTCTTTGAATTGCATTTATTGAATGAAATGTTATTTTATATTATATCTTTATATGAATCACAGTCTCATTTGTTCTAGGTCGTAGGTTGCTATTATACCATTATTCACCCAACAGCCTCTGAGCATAAAGTTCACCCTTAATATTCTAGACTTAATAAATCCTGAATATAGGGGGTAGTGACAATAGTGGGTGCCCACGCCGGGATATTTTAGACAGTTGAAAATGTCATTTGAGTATTGTTATAGTGGCAAACTTTGAACAATTGTTGCTAGTGATTATTAGAGAGACAATTTGAACTGATTGGCATCTGAGTTGAAGTAGTACATTGCTTATTGAAAAGTGCACAATAGGTTGTGTAAGCTTTTAGGTATTAGCTTTTGTGGAACTGAATTTCTCTTTGTAGAATTGAACAATTTCTATCTGTTAGAAATTTATATAGTGCACGTTGTAGCCTATATTTTGTGTCAAGTGGAAAATAATAAGTAAGACAGTAAGGATGTCTGTAAGTGATTTCGAAGCTTGGTTGGAAATTGCCAAACGGATGAACATGGAAGGGGACGAGACACGCGCCTTTGTCAAAGAAAGACAGGCAGAGTGGAGACAAGATAGAGCGACTGAGAGAGAGATCGCTAAAGAGATGAAATTAGCTGAAACAGCGGCAGCAGCAGAAGCGAGAAAAGCTGAAGCAGCAGCAGAAACTAGGAAAGCTGAAACAGAAGCAGAAACGAGAAAAGCCGAAGCAGAAGCGGCAATGAGAAAAGCTGAAACAGAGGCTGCAATGCAAGCAAAGAAGGCTGAAGTGGAATTGGAAGCAATCAGGAGTGCTGAAGCAGAAGCCAGATTGAATCGTGAAGCAGCAGAAGCCAGAGAACAGCGCGAACACCAGCTAGAAATAAAGAGACTTGAAGCACAGGTGAGGATGCGTGAAATTGATTCAAGAGGGGAACAGAACCGAGAGCACGAGAATGACTACATGAGGATCGGTGATGGTCAGCAACAGGGAGATCACCGAGAAAACAATAAAGGAATCAGGAATATCAAATTTCCTATATTCAACGAGTCCAAGGATTGTTTAGATGCCTACTTGTTGAGATTCGAGAGAACATGTGTAGCGTATGAAATCAGAAAAGAAGTTTGGTCGCTAACGTTAGCGAGACATTTGGAAGGCAGAGCACTGGAAGTGTACCAAAGGTTGTCTGCAGATGAAGTGCAAGATTATGAGTGTTTGAAGACTCAGCTTTTGAAGAGATTTCAACTGACAGAAGGTGGTTATCGAAACAAGTTCAAAACCAGTAAAATGGAATCAGGAGAGACACCTTCTAGTTTTGTGCATAGATTGAGGAGGTACATGCAACAGTGGTTGGCACAAGCGGGATTTGAGAGAACTTATGAAGGAGTGGAAGATCTCTTGTTGAAAGACCAGTTTTACCTTACATGCAGTACTGAACTTCGTATGTTTATAAAAGAGAAAGGCAAGATGAGTTTGAAGGACATGTTGGTTTGTGCGGAATCACACATTGAAGCACACGGTTACAAATACAGCGAGCAGTCTGCAAAATCAGACGTGAAATTCCATGGTGACAGGTTGAACGGTAGACCGTTTGAACACAGACCCAAGGAACAGTCTGGGTACAACCTGAACAGGAGTAGAAGCGATGTGAAGATAAATCAGGGTACACATCTAAACCGAGGGTTCAGCAGGGAAAGAGAAGCTGCAACTGGACATAAGATTACTTGCTTTTTCTGTGGAGAACAAAACCATAAGGCATATCAATGCCCAAAGAAGAACAGGGGTACATTTAAACACACTGCAGCAGCAGTACAAATATTTGAAAGTCGAGCACACTTGGTTAAGCCAGAAAGTGAAATACAGAGAGTGGCTGAAGTTACAAGAGGAGAACAACAGATGAAACAAGGTGAACATAGTAAAATACCACCAATGTACATGGCAGCCAGTGCAATGGTGATAAAAGACAATGATGGATGTATTAGTCTTGAAGACAAGAGTGAATACCAAGTAACAGTTAATGGAAACTTAGTGGGATGCTTATACGACACAGGCGCAAGTTGCTGTATCGTAAAACGTTCTTTGATAAATGAAGAAGCATTGACTGGTGAAGAAACACATTGTGTTTTAGTTGACGGAAGTTTAAGATGTTTCCCGTTGGCTAAAGTGTACATAGAGAGTGAACACTTTAATGGTGAAGTACAAGCTATGGTGATGGAACAGCCGATAAAACCAGTAATAATTGGAAAAATCAAAGGATTGAAGTACATGGTTAAAGATGAGAGAAATGAGAGTGTGACAAATCATGAGCCAAAAGAAATAATTGAGAATTATACTGAAGTGGAAAACAAAGGAATATTGATTAGAAAAACAGGACATGAAGAAAGACCTGTTGGTGTAAAGAAGACAGTAAGATTTTCTGACAATGTGATAAGGAATCAAGATGAAAAAATAATGACAGTAGCGGTTGTGGAAACAAGAGCAGAAGCTAAAAAGGTAGCTAAATATAAACCATTGAAAGTTGCGGAAATGCCGAACTTGAATGTATCAGTGAAAGAGATACAGGAGTTGCAGAGTCAAGATGAAACTATGAAGAAACAAATGGAAAGAGCAATTGAATGGGATGATAACGAAGACAACATAGAAGATAATCCATATGTGATAAAGAAGGGATTGTTGTATAAAAGATACAAAGAAGCACAGAAGGATGAGGTGAAATGGCAACTAATGGTACCTAAACCATTGAGGGATAAAGTGTTAGCCGTAGCACACAATTCATTGTTATCAGCTCACCTAGGAATGAGGAAAACACACGATAAGATTCTGAATGAATTCTATTGGCCTGGAATAGGACAAGATATACGGAGGTATGTGTTGAGTTGTGACATTTGTCAAAAATCAGTTGACAAGAAGGTGAACCACAAGGCGCCCATGGGTCATCTACCTGTATTAGATGTACCATTCAAACACATATGCATAGACATAATCGGAGAAGTTAACCCTATGTCTGCAAGGGGTTACCGATATATATTGACCATCATAGATTTGAGTACAAGGTATCCGGAAGCTATTCCATTGAAAGGAATTAGTACTGAGGAGGTTGCAGAAGCTTTGTTTGGATTCTATTGTCGTATGGGAGTACCACAGAAGATCCATACTGATCGTGGAAGCCAGTTCACTTCTGAACTCATGGCTGAAGTAAATAAGATGCTATTGATAAAACACACCATGACGAGTCCATACCATGCAATGGGCAATGGATGTGTAGAAAGACTTAATGGAACCATCAAAGCGACGTTGAGGAAGTTGATTGGTGAACAAGCGAAAGAATGGGATCGTTATATAGCTCCATTACTGTTTGCGTTGAGAGACACAGTACATGAGAGTCACGGTTTCACACCATTCGAACTAATATTCGGTAGATCGTGCAGAGGACCAGTGCAAATATTAAAAGAGTTATGGACCAATGAGACAGTGGAAGAAGAAGTGAAAGACGTGTATACGTATATGCAGGATTTGCGAGAAAGGATTGAAGAGACTTGTGATATGGCACAGAAGGCGATACACAAGGCGAATGCTAAAAACAAGAAATATTATGACAGGAAAGCAAGATACCGGAAGTTGGAAATAGGCGATAAGGTGTTGTTACTATTGCCTAGTTGTAAGAACAAGATGTTAGTGAAGTGGCAAGGGCCATATGTTGTAAGAGAGAAGATTGGAGACTATGACTACAGAGTTGAAATCGAGAAAGGAAAGATAAAGACATATCACATTAATATATTGAAGAAATATCACGAAAGAGAAGATGCCGAAACGGTAGCATACATATCAGCAGTGGTATATGATGGAAAAGTAGGAGAAGATGAAGAAGAAGAGATATTGGATTTGTATGTGAGTGAACAAACAGAGACCTATGAAGATGTAGATATAAATCCTAATTTGGATGAAGAACAAAAAGGAGAATTGAGAAAACTACTAAAGAAATACGAAGATATTTTCACAGACAAGCCTGGGAGAACAGACTTAGTGAAGCATGAAATACATTTGACGAGTGAAGAGCCAGTAAGACAAAGAGCGTATCCAACACCATACCATTTGCAAAAAGAAATAGATAAGGAGATCCAGACGATGTTGGACAATAAGGTGATAGAAAGATCAGAGGCAGCTTATGCAGCACCTCTGGTGGTTGTCAAGAAATCCGATGGAAGTAACAGGCTGTGTTGCAATTACAAACAGTTGAACAAATTGACAATATTTGATCCTGAGCCTATGATGACAAACGAAGATATTTTTAATAAGTTGAGTGGGAGTAGAATTTACAGCAAGTTCGATTTCTGCAAGGGTTATTGGCAGATCCCTATGAGTCCAGAATCGAAAGACTACACTACATTTGTATGTGCCAATGGAATATACAAATTCAATGTTATGCCATTCGGATTGATTAACAGTGCGTCCAGTTATAACCGATTAATTAGGAAGATTCTTCACGGAACAGAAAATCTTGAAAGTTATGTCGACGATATACTAGCGCATAATAAAGGATGGAGAGAACACTTGAAGACATTGGAGATATTTTTCGAAAGAGTCAGACAAGCGAATTTGACATTGAAGCCAAAGAAGTGTTCTATAGGATATGAAAAGATTGACTTTTTGGGACATACATTGAACAAGGATGACATAAGTCCAAAGGATAAATCAGTTGATAAAATAGTAGACATGCCACGTCCAAAGACAAAGAAACAAGTCAGGAGTTTTCTTGGAGCGATAAACTATTATCGTAAGTTCATACCACACTGTGCAGAGATCATGGCACCGTTGAGCGATTTGACGAAGAAGATGGCACCTGGAGTAGTTGAATGGAACGAAGAACTGGAAGCAAGTTTTACGATGTTGAAGAGTGAATTGGCAAAGGAACCAATTCTGAAATTACCAAACCTGGAGAAAGAGTTTATTCTTCAGACGGATGCAAGTGGAAGCAGAATAGGATGTGTAATAATGCAGCAATACGAGGGGATGAACCATCCCATAGCGTATGCCAGCAGGAGACTCTTGGAACGTGAGAGAAGGTACTCAGTAGAGGAAAGGGAATGCTTATCGATCATGTGGGGAGTTAGTAGGTTCGATCGATACCTTTGTGGAAAGAAATTCATAATCGAGACAGATCATTGCGGATTGCAATACATGAGAGAGAATAGGATGAAAAATGCAAGGGTGATGAGATGGAGTTTGGCCCTCCAAAATTATTCTTTTAGCATAAGATACATCAAGGGGTCCAACAATGTCATTTCCGACTACCTGAGTAGAGGATTAGAGTAGAGTAGGATGTAATAAGGTAGATGTATAGTTGTAAATAAGTAAGTGAAGTATAGTAGTTATGCATGATATCTAAAGTAAGTTAAAGAAGTTTATTAGGTTAGTTTGTCAAGTAGGTGAGTTTGATAAAGCCTGTAAACAGACTTTTGAAGGAGGGGCATTTGTAGCGGTTGAATGCTTCTTGCCAAACAAAACCTATTAAACAATGCTATGTATAATGATTAATGTAGGTAAGAATTAAGCTAGACAATATGTGGCGTATGGTAGATTATAATTAATATTACTTGTGGCATTAAGTTAGATAATAATAATAGCGCTACAACAATTCTTGAACATGCGCTACAACAATTGACTCAACATTACTGAGCGGCGGAAACCAGCGTTAACGAAAGCAGACGACAGGCAGTCATCGATGGAGCTGAGCAAGGCGATGGTCGAAAAGATATTTCGAACGATGGCGTCTGTCGGCAAATACGGAGCCAGTCGTTGGTAATTCGAATATCTGGAACTTGATTTATGGGTGTGGAAAGCGACACGTTGTCGACTTGTCCCACTGTCGAACTTTGAGACGTTTGAAGCGAAGTTCCGAGGCGAAGTGAGTGAACTGTGCGAAGCAGTGTGACTCTAACTGGCGACGATTTGCGAATCGGTCGAACGTTGAAGTTGGGATCGAACTCTGAAGCGATCCGTGGTGAAACATTTGCAGCAAGACGAGGAGGAAGAATCGGTTGAGCGACGGGTGAATTCCTATGCTCGACGAAATCCGAGGAAGAAGGAGAAACACGCTGGGTTACTGTTTCAAGCTACAGTACCCATCGACAAGCAACTACCGAGAAATCTGGACTGACGGCAATTGAGAAGATCGCGACCTTCTTCAACTTTCCCTTCAATCCATTCCCGCGGAAGTGAAAAGCATTTCTACATCCACCAGAAAGGACGATGTGGAAAGATAAGAAATAAACATAATATTATTATAATTAATACGCCACAAATAGGTAGATAAGATTCATTTCTTTGAATTGCATTTATTGAATGAAATGTTATTTTATATTATATCTTTATATGAATCACAGTCTCATTTGTTCTAGGTCGTAGGTTGCTATTATACCATTATTCACCCAACAGCCTCTGAGCATAAAGTTCACCCTTAATATTCTAGACTTAATAAATCCTGAATATAGGGGGTAGTGACACATGTAATAAACATACATCGCTCATAGAGCCGATCAAAAGTCAAATATTCTAAAATCACATAAGTCCAAATCCATTGATGGAAGTTTTATGATGACCATCTATTTACACAGCACTTTGGTTTACATGACATTTAAATAAGATATTTAAGCATCCTTGTCAAAAATGATTTACTAAATTTAGGTTGTCCACCCTAGGATCGTGCACTGTCGACCTCACGGTGTAGGGCTGTGGCTGATATTAAATTTATCTTAATGAAGTAAAAATTGCAATATTAAAATCACAGCAAGTAATACACAATTGTTTGACTGACAAAACATCACGAAACATTTAATAATTAAAACAATATCAATGATTCCTAATAGAAAATTTCACGCAAAAGATACCCACGACCATTTCCAAACTGGGCTTGCACCGGACCACGAACGTGAATACATGGCCCTTACAATACTCAAGTATCACTCATAAGCAACATCCAATGTACACTGTTCTCGGTCAGGCAGTGATTTCCCAACGATAAACAAATCCTTTCAATGCATCGAAAGCAAAGTCCACGAAAATCCGAAATGCAAACTGCAGTTGCAGTGCGAGCACGATAACTGGAGGAGCCCAAACTCCATCAGCCTAACCACAGTCGCTCTGCATCTCATTCGAAATCACATCTCACAAATCGGTCCTGACCGCAGCTCATTAAATCTACAGCGGCCGTGATGGCGCAACCAATTGAGTGTGGTGGTCAATTTTCTACCTGTGCACAACGCACCACTGGCAGACATAATTAATCAGAATTGGACCATTTTTACACCATCCAACGCACATTTGCAGCAACACCACACCGCATACCATGATGCAATTTCCTGCATTCTAAATGGCATGGCTGATAACAACAGACAATGGAGTCATTGGAGTGGCATGCTGCGGACATAGGAGATCATTTGGCCATTTGTGAACACAGCAGCTTTTGTAAGCACGTAGCAGATTGTAATTGTAACTGTAATTATAATAATTTATATATAGCATCATCAGCTACTTCAAATGAGTTACAATAAGTACATTATACACAATGAAGAGTTTTTCTCCCTTACAGATCTATGCAGCTTATAGAAGATGCATACATAAATACATATCAGCAATTACAACAAATGCTCATTGCTCATATACTATACATTTTTCATGTATGCTTGAGTGTGAGTGTGCATGCCAACACATACATACGTACACAGATAAACTGGCAAGTACTCTACACCTAGACATTAGACTCAGGAAATTCCTTATGACCGCAGGCAGTCATGTATACCTAATAGCATGTACCGGTAGGTCCTTATGATGCAATGCTATAATGAGATCTTTGTTCTGAAGCTGAATAAAGCAGTTTTTAGCTATGCACATAATTTTCCTATATCACATGCACGTAATAAATATGGGCATACTTTGAATACAGCGGTATATCTAGCACATACAATTCTATTATTATTAGTAGTAGTAGTAGTAGCAGCAGCAGTAGTAAGGAATAGTAGTAGGAATAGTAGTAATATTAGCAGTAGCAGGAGAAGCAATAGCAGTAGCAGATCATATATAAATTTATAATTGTAAAAAAATTTATTGCTATTGTCATCATCATCATTAATATTATATATCACAATACAGAAGAGAGAGCTAAGGAGCCTAAGGTGCAAATAGAGCCAGCCAATCACAGTGAACGCTCAAACTTCCACTACAATAACCATTAACCATGTTATAACAACACAATATTTCTGCCCAGCAACACTCATCAGAACAAGTACGTGCTGCTGAAAGGTGTTACCATCACAAGCAGCACAGTCAAGCACTTAAGCTGTTTGAGTGTCAATGCCTAAGGCTGCTCAGTTGAAATTTTATGCAATTTAGACATTAGTGCCTGATGCCATTAGGCAACATTCCCAGACATGTATACAAATTGTCCGGCAGGAGGTCAACAACTCTACATATAAGCAACACACTTTGGCTGCATATTCATCCAACAACTATAATAAGCAGAGCACTTTAGAACCATTAAACAAGTGAAGAGCTTCCTGAACAGCAGGGTTTTCTGTGTCAATTATTGTCAGTAAAAGATTTTGGATGGTTGTCAATTAAAGCTGCATTTAAGTCACAGAATTATTATTCCCAATCCTACTGTAGTAAACTGGTGTAGGGTTGGGTACTTAAAAGGCGCTCTTCTACTGTCTCAGTATCAGCACATAGAGGCAAAACTACACACCAGAAGTAGTTACCCAGTATAACATGAAAACTGAAAAGCATCCACTACATTGGCATGTGTGCAATAGGATTCACCAGATAAGAAAAACTGAGGAAAGGAAAACCATTCTGTACAATGTGAAGATTGTTGTCATTGAATGACTTACGATAAGTAATGAAATTTACTATGTATACCCCTCCAGTCTACATAGACACAGATACTTGATCCTGTTGTTTAAGAACATGATGATGACGATGATGATGATGGTGCTGATGATGATTACATGATGATGATGGTTTTATGTATGAGGTGGAAAAGGAAGATGGTGGTGAGGAGGATGAGCGAGCAGAGAAGTAATCATAGTGATAATGAGAAACAGAGGAAGAGAGGATGAGGAGGATAATGATGACAAGAAGAAAGATGAAAGGCAGAACAACAATTGATCTTGATGACAATGATTTTCAAAACACAAACACTGAATCAACTAAACGTAAGTAATGTGCTTCTACATTACTTTGCACTAAAATGACACACTGTCAAGAAGCTGCTACATTGTTCTGATGATTGAATGAATGGTACAATTAATTTCACACCCTTCATAGATGTCATCAATGAACATATGTTATTCTACTTAAAGCTCTATTTAAATCATTTAGAGCTCAACAGAAAATTTAGCAAGTTTCGATCAACCTCAGATAAATTACAACAGAACTGCTGAATCACTCATGAAGTTAAGAATTAATTAAACTTGTCACTAGTAGTCTTCGGATCCAAGTCCTCTATTTTGTCTTCAATATAATCAGCACCATCCATAATTACGAATTATAATTTATAATTATCTATCTCCATCATCATTTGCATTAACAGCGATAATGAGCACATCACTTTAAGTTGCATTTGTGTCAGCTGGAGTATTTCAAATAAACGAATTGATTGATTGATCACTAGTATACTGCTAACAAAATCTCAGGGACTCATCCTTTACATGAATCCAGCCCTACATCAGATCACACATCATTGTCGTAATCATCATCGACGCTATCTTTGGCATTCTTTTATGACGCATCATTATCAACTTCACGATGTTACAATTTTTCCTGATCATCGCAAACACTGCAATTGCATCTTTTCAGTAATCAACTTCAGCCCACCCGAAATAAATTTCTGCCACACCCACCCATTTTCAAACAATAATATTGTTATTATTCATCAGTCAGAGCCCGTGTAATTAATTACTTGTCAGTGGACTAATTCGAAAAGAAATCAATAACATTTCGGAGGAGTGGTTTTTCATTTGCAAACTGAGCAATATTTTAAAAGTTGATGGTCACAAATAATTCTCAAGAACAGACGCAAGAATTTGAATTTTGAATTGTAAACAATGTTGTCACCATCAGATTTCCCCGGCACTCGTCTGGTTCTCACCCGATCAAGCGAAAACTCACCCATCATCAAAGTCTGTCGACTGCATTAGGTCCAAATCACTCCCGGAACTCATGAATGCCAACAATTCGTGTATATTCAAGCGATAAATCGTGAAAATCAAGGCGACATATCTAAAAAGTCCGCCATTATCTAAACACAAAAACAATTATACGCATGCGCACTAACGAGCAACTGCTGAAGTGAAAATCGAAACTCATTATGTTGAGCTACGACTTCATTCTGTGATCATTGTCTCAGTCAGAAATAATGATCAGGATAAGGATATTTCACAGGCGCGCGTGTAGTCGACGAGAAGGTGAGAAGTCGTGTTTATATTGAGTCCCAGTTCAATCACTGTATTCTATAATTGTGGTGTCCATCAATGTAAGAATTGAATTCGTTTGTACTGGTTGATGTTATCGTAATCGTAATCGTGATCTCGAAACTTCTACAGCGCCCACAAAAGCCAAGTCGCGGGAACCAGCTTATTCACAGGCGCTCAATCAAAACAAAATCGATAGGCAGCGGGTCAAGTCCGGAGAGTCAGGCAGGCAGATAGATGGACGGCTAAGGTGGGTGATGTTTAGAATTGAAATGACGAGGGATGTGATGAGAAGAGGAGGAATCAGGATAGGATTTGTGAAAGAGCAATGTTTTCAGTTTTGAGTGAAAGACCTGTGGGGAGATAGCGAGAGGTGGAGTTTTGGTGAGTTCGTATGATGGGTCGGAAGTTTGCCGAAGTGCTGGCGGAAGCTTGTTCCAGAGAGGTGGAACGGCAATGGCTATGGAGCGGTTTGCAAATTTCAGTGATGAAGTGATGGGAGGGCGAAGCAGTGTAATGGAGGATGAGGAGCGTGTTGAACGAGGTGGCTGGATGGTGAACAACTGACGAAGGTAGAACGGCTGGGATGATTGAAGTGTATTGTAAGTGAGTGAGAGGACTTTGTATTCGATGCGTTCAGGTATTTTGAGCCAGTGAAGTGATTTCAGGACAGGAGTGATGTGGTGACGTTTGGGGGTTTTCGTCACTGCACGGGCGAGGGCATTCTGGATTATAGAGAAATGTAATGAAATTTTATAGAGCCCTAAACTTGCCAGTTTAATCAGTATTTTTATCATTCATACTGTTTACCAGATACATCTCATTTACGCCAGTCATTCTTCCAGAGACCACTCTGAAATGTAATGACGCCCTTTACAGGTTATGCAATGTAAGTCCTCGAAATTTCACAGTGCCCACATAACAGAAGCCACATCAGAGAGATGCGTCGAACAACTTTGTCCGTGTGTATACTGTGCTATTATACCGACGCTAAACATGCCCAAATTTTAACACAAGCAATTTAACATGCACAAATTATAGCACTGAAGCAATTTAATTTCTGTATGTCACTATTATTTTTAAGCTGCAAGTACTAGTTATGATTGTTGACTTCAATAGTCAACATTCAGAGAAATGTTCGAAAAACCCGGAATAATCCAACTAAATTTTTATCCTAGGCATTGCGCTACAAAACTGCTTCTTGTTTGCCCGCTGTCGATGTTGACCGGGGATGTCACTCATAGCTTTTCCACCTAGTAGGTCTAAGTTTTCGGCTTAATCTAGGTTTCTAGGTTTTTTGTCAAGATCTAGGGGTTTTTGGGCTGCGGATTTTCTGAAATTTTCCCCGAAATATAGACTTTTTGGAAAGGTCTTCAGACATTTCAAGCCCAAAAATTCGATGTATTTTTCAAAAATTTACAATCTAACCTTTTCTAGTCGTTTCTTTGCCGGATCTCACTTTTTTTTAAAGTCAGAGTGGCATCCCTGGTGTTGACATTTTAGTTTCGTCTTGATTCCACGACTCTATACCATACTATTTGTAAGTTTAATTGCAATACTTTATAATTGTTATTATTGTGATTCAACTTATCTCTTAGTTGTATTCTGTTCTTGACTTTGACTTGGAATGTGTTTAATGTCTTTGCATCAAAAGGCTTCGGTAAAATCGTATAATAGTCTGTTTGGCTTAGTTCTTAGACATCCCATCTAATGTAATGCAGCCAAGAGAGTTAAATTAACTATGTGCTTCATTTGTTATTCACGTACACTGGCATGATAATATGCTATTGTAGAACTTCTCCCAAGTCATTTATTATGTGGAAATTTCCATGTCGTTGATATCTTAACTGTTCAACGGTGCATTTGTACATTTTATGTTCAGTATTTTTTTTATCCAGATGTTGCAAAGTGACTCAGCGATTCATTTTGCTTAGACTGTAATATACACGTTGGAAGCCACTACGGCAAGTAGTAGACCTACGTGTACCTTTTTCATACCCAGTAAGGGCATAAAGGGAGTTTGCAAACCTGCATTAATTTCTATATTTTGTCAGGTTCAATCACTAAAACTGTAAGAATCTTGACAAGTGTTGCAAAAGTTCTTACTAAAAGTTGTTATATTAAAATTTTATTTATTTTCTATGTAATAGCTCATATAACAGAAATTCTCATTTTAATTGAATATGATAAATTTGGTTATTTACTGTGTGTTCAGGCTGCAAAATTTTCCTTAGCTACTGCCTTTAAACACAAAATGAGTATTTTAGCAATCCAGCTTTTGCACTATACAATGTGATACAGAAATGTGTTTTTATATTGTCCTTCTTCCAATGTTCAGAAGTGCATGCATGACACAACATCAATAGCACTGAGTAGCTGTGAGTGAGGACTTGCTCAAGGTCTCTCAACTCTAACTATATATTAAATCGCCCAAGTGGAGGCTCAAACCTGTTCTCTTCATGTTGTAGTGTATTACATTGTATTGTATCCATGAATTTATAAAGTGCCTTTCACAGTGCACACCGATCAGAGACGCTGTTACAGGACAAACACTCTGAACAATAATTTATTAGCCTACGAGATGTCCGTTATTCGTGTAATAGGTTGCAGCTCATGCCAGCGTAAACTTAAAGTCTTTTAAAAAAACAAAAAAATATAAATATTACATGTATATTCCGTGGCCAAATGCTAATGTCAAATTTGTGGTGACTGTATTGAGACTTGTTCTGGAAATTACGCTGACTTGAAGCCATTGTTTGATGCATATGCAGATCTATTGAAATGCTGAGACAGCTGGGGAAGAAGGTGTTGACAAGGGTTTTGAGTGAAAAAGTGCTTTACAAGGAATTAGTTGGTCAGAACTATCATACGATCTGCCAAAAGCATTCAGCGGCATTGACCCTCATTAACAACAAGTTAAAACCCAAGATTGTAAGTTGAATAGCTATTGCTTTCTAACTGTATATATTATAAATGAGCACTGCTTCTTGGTGTTTGGCGGTTTTAAGTACTTAGTATTTTAAGTATTTTTTTTACATGTAGATGATTCCTTTTATTTAGGTTTTTTTTTCTTATTGTAGAATTACTTACTAACTATAGCTGCTTGTCTCCAATAAGCCCCTTGATAGAACACTATCAGTTATGTAAGTAAAATGCTTTGAGAAGAGTCTGAAAATCATAATTCTGGTACTGTTTAAAGTGGGTGGGAACATGTGAGAATGGTGCTCCCAATGCTATCTAAATTCTCAACTTGCATTCCTACATTCCCATGGCTCACTATGCGGTGACCCTGGTAACACATGTGTTCCAATAAAACTCTTTGTCAATCTTCACACTGCTACCCAAATCACTTACAACTGCATTCTGGTATTGAATATAAATTTTCTACCAGACCAAGGTAAAATAATTATGTCTGCTGTGTATTGATGAATATTCTCTGCTTACCTTAAATCTTACAGTTGTTGTGTTCAGCGCTCAGATTCGTACATGGAATTCTTTTTCTGTTTGAGTTACATTCTGAAGCTTTTCTTGTCTTGTTTGAGGAGCAGATTCTTTTTTTAAAGTAGCCTCTGCTTGAGATGATTGTTGGGTGCATAGCAGAATTGCACATGCGAATTTCACATACTCCCTGCTTCTGGGGAGACTGTCTGTTGGCATTGTCCTAGAGCTCTTAGTCGCCTGTACAGGTGTTGCATTTAATTGGTAAGAGCTCTTGGTTTGCATACTTCTGCTGATATTGTATGTATGCCTAATCTGTCTAAAGTTGTTAATAATTCTGCCACTTGTTCCGTACGTTATTAGTTATTATGGTATGTAATTACTGGAGTAGCTGTTTAATAAAGCCGTCTCCATTGAAAAAATCAGCTGGAAAATTATGATTGTCAAGTTTGTAATCATGGATTGGCTTGACTTTAGTTTACACCCTCGATTTTAGTAACAGAATTGTCACATCATCTGTGCTTATTTCCTTGCATTTTGCTAACTTGAGCTTATACTTCTCTCATAACCTCTGGTGGTTGTCCCAACTATATTCTGAAAGTCATTTGAATTTTTCTGATAGCATTTATGGTATTGTTGACGCTGCAATAGCATTCTTTATGTAGTATGCTTTATGTATTTTAAGGGTAGTAAATGCATGCATCCTGATGTTTTTGTGACTCTTAAAAGCACCTGAAGCATCTGTTTTGTTTGCCAGGTCTTTAATATTGGTCTTGCATAAGTTAGTTTTGCATATGTTTCATGGTTAAATTATTTTTTTATCAGAGCTTAGTAGGCATGAATGCTCAATATAATCCAAGTCAGCTCTTGAATTTTAAAGCCATTTCCTTCTCTTGAGATTTTTTACCAAATTCTTTCAGTTGTTTCACAACGTTTATTCCAAATATATTGAATTTATGGATTAAATTGTTGACGTTTTCAAACTCGAACTGAGTTATTTCGTTTCTACTCTGAAATTTTTAAATTGTAGCATTTGAAACTTAATTTGTTTAATACAATACACTTAACTGGAATGCTTCTAATGTAAATGATTAATTGACATCTTATGTTTATTAGTAAAAGTCGTTAAATATTTTCACAGAATTCTGGTCTTTGTGAGGAATGATTAGATATTTATTTTATTTCAGACTGTCTGGAAATTTACTTACTGAAACACTAGCAAGTAGTTAGTCTGTGATGAGAAAGAAACTTGAATGACTGTCCAAAGTAGAATAACATTGCTGCCCTATCTCTGCTTTAGTTAGTAACAGAGTTCAACCTGCCTGAGTCCAGACTATGTCACTATGCCTAATCTGCACATAGTCTATGTTGGACCTTGTTTTCTATTTTATAATCAAGTCAGCAGCATGTGCACCAATCTTGCTCATGGTGTACAACTGTACATTTAGTGAAGGGTATATCCTGTGTGCTGAGTTGTGTAGTATATATTAATTTGTATCGTTCCTAACTTAACATTCGTTTTGTTTGAGTTTACTTCTTATCAGGTGAATGGTACTCATATTTGATCAGTTAGTCTCTGATAATTTTGTCTTAAATATTTATTTGATCTATTTTTTCTTATTCAATTCCATATATTCTTTTGATATAGAATGATTATTACCCTTGAATAAGAGACTTTTAATGCTTACTGCCATAGCAAAATCTGATGTGTATCTTTCATACTTTCATGGCTGTCTTCTGTTTTTGCTTTTGCGGTTGAAAACTATCCTCTCAATAGTTTCAGTGTTTGTGGAAATTTTGTGTAGTTTATATTACAAATATTACCACACTTAAAGCAGTCACGATTACTGAACTGAATTAGTTTTGAAGTTTTATTTTAACATTATCTGTCACATTCACAATACTATTATATATAATATAATTATTTGGTCTACAGTTTCATAGATGACAGTTTTACACTGAGTTCTAATTTTTTTGCAAATTGAACCCAGGTTTTGACTTGTGAAACATCTTGACAATATTGGAAATTGAATTACCTAACTACAATTTGCCACATGAAACAGTCTTGTAGTTGATGGTACTGCTGTGCTGCCTTTCATACTAATAAACGACATTACCTTCTACACTTGCTCTTCACCTGACCTGTTTTATTTTATTATTCTGCTGACCTGACCTTGTTTATGCTTTTTTGTTAGACATTGGACGCATTGCTTTATGATTGTAGACAGTTATGGCAAGCGAAAAGCACTCGATGGCCAAGCGCCTGGAGGGAACAGAATCAAGTGTCTGGTGAGTTGTATTATCATCATCACATTGTATAATACACATTATCTTGTGGCCTGATTTAGTACACCACCTGGAGTAACATGCTTTAAGTACAGACTGTGATATAGCACAGTAAATAAGTAAGAAAGTAGCCTTTATTTTCATCTGACAGGCATGCATACATTCCATGTGAGAGGTAGCTATGGAAATGATGTCATTATAAAACGACCATGTTTTGACTTTGATGTGCAATTGTCAAAGAAGGCAGTGTAATGAGTGAATGTAATGTAAGATTAAGGAATGCAATTTCAGTTAAAGTGAGGTTTGGACAAAGACAGAGATTCCTGTGATGCATTTTTGGCTGAACGATTTATTTCAAGGGCAATTTTCCATATTTCATTTTGAACTCCTTTTTTATAATAGAATGCATTTTGAACTCTGCCACTGTATGCGCAAAGAAAGGTGGAGGGCAATGCAGATCATCTTTCTTATAAATACAATAGTCTTTTAAACCAAGTGATATTTACAGATAATTGTCTAAATTCTTGCAGTGTGGTTAGTTGATAATTAAATTTTTAAACAAACAAAAATTCACCAAAGTGATTATATTCGATTTCTTATACCTGTCTTTTTTGTTGAGGTATTGACATGACATATAGTATGTGATTTTTGTATAATATTCTAAATTTAGGTTGAAGCGGTAGAAGCGGTAGAAGCAAACATGTTGTATTCAACATACAAATCAATTAAAATTAACATTGATAAATATAAATACAATATTTTTTAATCGATTCATTTTGTATAAATTCACACAGTGCAGTTGGTTGGGATTACACATTTGAACTTTTTCAGGGTTGAATTTGGAACGCTGGCCGCAGAGACAAAAGCCCTGAATTTAGGACAGGTAAGTGTAATGCTAGACAATGCAGCAATAAAATGTTTTTAGAAGGAATGTGAAACTGAAATGTGTGTTAATAGCAGCACAGTACAAATTACACATGTTTCAGACAGCTCATATTAAATGTGATTCTGATCATGTGCTGCAGCAGAGAGATTTAGCAACTATACATGTGCATTTAATAGTACTTTAACATTGCCCATCCAATCACACCTCCTGTTTATCAGTTAAATTGTTTGGATTTACAGATGGTAAAATTCATTTCCTGAACTTAAACCAGATGAATGTTGATGAATTGGATTTGTGTAGCAACTGTGCAATAATCTGTCATATGAATTGATGCTGTTATTATTTTCCTATCCGTGCAGTGAAATTTATCATATGTGCCATAATACCATTGATGTTGAATGTTTGATTGTTTCTTGAAGGGCTTTCCTGACTTCTTCCCGCCGCAGTATGTCATCGACTCTCTGCGTGAGGCTGCTCTCAGCACAAATCCTTTCATTCACCAATACACAAGGAGCTATGTAAGTCATCTCACTGTAGCAGTTTGATTACAATTTCTAAAACTTAATGCACAGTTTACGAAATATGTATTAAATGGCAACATAACTTATGTTGCCATTTAATACATATTATTCAATATACATAATAAAAAATTGCACATAAAACATCTGATAGTAAGTGCCATTGTTTTCATGCTTGTCCATGTTATAAGCTGCAGCAGTAAAATTTAACATCTTCTGGTATTTTTGGTTGTTATTCACGTCTTTGTAAAGTGTAAACAATAGATCAGCAAGTAAGTTGGGTGTTTTGTAGTCAAAGCTACAGGTATAATTATTACTATGTTATAAATTGTAAGCTGAGAGTCTTCTAACTTTGTAATATTTAACTCTTTAATTTTAACCAAGTTTTTAAAATACAAATGTTCCAAATATTCAATTAGTCCAGCCATAGGCATCATAATGCAAAATGCATTTAGCCCCTTCCGAATGAGTCCAGAGTTTGAATCCTGATGCATCATGGGAAATACTATTTTCTACTGGTTCTTTGGACATTGGACAAACTTTGTTTGAAGTTAAATGACTCTATTGATCTGCCTACCGGCAAATATCTTTTATTGATTGAAATAAACACTTAAAGAATTTTATATGCTATTTTTAAGTGTAATGTTTTTGTAAACTGTTCATATAATATTTTGCCACTGCAGGGTCATCCACGTCTTGTGAAGGCTTTGTCTGAGTTGTATTCGATTCTAATGAAGCGAAAGATCGACATGATGAAGGAGATTCTGGTGACGGTTGGAGCTTATGGATCGCTCTTCTGCGCTCACCAAGGACTCATTAATCCAGGAGATGAGGTCAGTTTAATTAGTTCACCAAGGACTCATTAATCCAGGAGATGAGGTCAGTTTAATTAGTTCACCAAGGACTCATTAATCCAGGAGATGAGGTCAGTTTAATTAGTTCACCAAGGACTCATTAATCCAGGAGATGAGGTCAGTTTCAGTGGTTTACCAAGGACTCATTAATCCAGGAGATGAGGTCAGTTTAAGTAGTTTACCAAGGACTCATTAATCCAGGAGATGAGGTCAGTTTAATTAGTTCACCAAGGACTCATTAATCCAGGAGATGAGGTCAGTTTAATTAGTTCACCAAGGACTCATTAATCCAGGAGATGAGGTCAGTTTAAGTAGTTTACCAAGGACTCATTAATCCAGGAGATGAGGTCAGTTTAATTAGTTCACCAAGGACTCATTAATCCAGGAGATGAGGTCAGTTTAAATAGTTCACCAAGGACTCATTAATCCAGGAGATGAGGTCAGTTTAATTAGTTCACCAAGGACTCATTAATCCAGGAGATGAGGTCAGTTTCATTAGTTTACCAAGGACTCATCAATCCAGGAGATGAGGTCAGTTTCAGTGGTCAACCCAATCAACTAACCAAACAATTGATGTTTCAGAATATTCGTGTTTTTCAGTTTTCTGTGCAAAATCCTATAATATAAGTTGACAACATCTAAACAAAGTTTACACTTGCAATCATCATGCTTCTCTTTATGTATCATTTAGTTTAACATTGCCTATGCTTGCATGGCAGTACATTTGTGAAGTACTTGAACAGGACAATGTTAAGTATACCGATGCATGATGGTAGTAATGTACATATTGAATTGGTTAATATGGCTGCTTCTATCATCTCGTTATTTGTACTTTTGTGAGATGCTTATAAGCTGCTGTTATATGTCGAGATGTAACAGTGCAAGCATGGGTGCAGAACTCATGATTGACTGTTTTGTCATTTTCAGGTGATTATCATTGAACCATACTTTGACTGTTATGAGCCGATGGTGAAGCAAGCCGGTGGCATTCCTGTTTATGTACCACTTAGACCGGTAAGCACTGACTCACTTCGATTGTGTTATACACATATAATGTATTTCTGATTTCATTAGAGATGGATTCATTGTTAAATGGTTCTGCAAATTATCTGTGTGAAAATGTGTTCATTTAATTCAGAAGCCAACAAAACTCATGAATTGTTCAGAATCTTTGAAATAGTTATCCGTTTGAATTATCTGATTATAATTAAGTATGGATCTAAATATAAGCTTCTTTAGTCTTTTACTAAAATAATAATGATAGCATTCTCAGAACTTCTGCAATGCCAAGTGCTGGAATAAATGTTGAAGTCATCAGGCTGTTCGGCAGAATTGTTACAAAGTAAATTCCAGGTAAATCCAGTAGAAGGTCAAGAAGGAAGTCAGATAAATGGTAACAGTCTGCAGAGGAAATTGACGTTTACTTACTGAATGCTAGAACAGGTTAAAGCAGCTCCGGTTCTTATGTAGGAGTTTAAAAATATGAATCTTGTGCACACTTTACTATTTTCAAAATGAGATTCTTTTTGAAGATGTTTAATGGTAAAATGCTGAGAGACACTACTATTGAGTGGAAGTATTTCATGTTAGACTCTTGATTTCGTAAGTTTTTGCAAAGTCTATTGTATTAACAGTTACATTACATTAACTTATATATTTCAGAAATAAATTCATTATGTGAGTTTAACTTCATGTTGTTGCTATCTCTAGACAAAAGAAGGAAAAATCTTGTCCAGTGCTGACTGGCAGTTTGACCGTGATGAACTGGCAAGCAAGTTTAATCCAAAGACAAAAGCCATCATAGTGAACAACCCAAACAATCCCTTAGGAAAGGTAAGAATCAACTCACTTGTATCGTAATGTAAGATGATTACTCCGGTAAAGAGATCAAGTAGAAAGTCATATAATTATTTGTAACCTGGTTCACATTGCCTCTAGGAAAGATAAGATGCGACTCAGTGTTGCACAATTCTAAAGTAATGTGATTACCTAAGCAGCCGAGCAGCTTTTGAGGTGGATTGCAAGAGACAATCATTGGCACAATGTGACTTAATTGTCTTGTGATAGAATGAATTGAGCCTCAATCATGCAGATCTTTAATTTTTTCATTCTTATTTTGGTAATGTGTTGCATGTTTTGTGATGCACCGTTTCTGTGAATATCTGTCATTTGTTGCTTCATATGCTTTTACACAACTTAATCTCCAATGCTTTATGGGATATGGAGGCTTAAAATCATGTTTGGAACAGCCTTAAACTGGTTATGTTGAGAATTTCTAATTCAGCTGCATGGGGATATTGTTTTGAAAAAAGTGCCCACAAGGTTTTTAAAGGAAGATGTCTTTATTCAAATGCTACTGCTGGGAGTAATAACCAATTTGAACCTTGCTGCCTTTATCCCATTCATTCATTTATTATTTACTTGTGTGATGTTGCAATTGATTCTCTGAAATTAAAGTACAATTTATATCTTGTGTAACATTGATGAAATCTGTTTGAATTACTGTTAAGCTTTATTAATATTTTTAGGTGTTTGAAGATTTTTTAGAAAATTGTTACATTTCACTTTATAGATTTTTACTTTGGATGAGCTTGAGTTCATTGCTGATCTGTGCAAGCGTCATAACGTTCTTGTCTTTTCCGATGAGGTTTACGAATGGCTCATCTACAAACCAAATAAACACATCCGCATTGGTCAGTAATTGGTGTAAATTAAGTCAGATTAAACATTAGTTTATATCATTATTTTACTAAGAGAATTTTTATCATGTATGATCACAGAGAAATGTGAATCTGTGAGGTGGAAATTTATTATTGTATTTACCTACGCTTTTGAACCAATGAATGTACCGGGTAATGCATTCCATCTGTCAAGGGACATATGACAAATGTAATGAAGACAGGCTAGCTGGTTGTTTAAAATTTAGAAATTATATGCTCCTAAGCTGTATGAGAGTTGCAAGTAAGTATGTTCTTTATTAAAACCAATTGTATATCCGCACTCTGGAGTTCATATATATGTCTTAATAACAATCAACTTTAGTACAACATTCTACTATAATTATTATAAACATCTTGTGCTGTAGATTTTCTACCAGAGGTAGGCAGCAGTCATGTGATCATGATTGCATGGTGTGTTGCTTGGGCAAATGTGTGAATGGGTTGCTTCTCAGGTCATTGGCACTATGCTGCATTTACTATGAACTTTTAAGTCCATATAGGACATTGCAGACCTGTGTGTCATAAGGTATATATTAACCCTTAGTCAAAAATTAGAAAATGTTTGCCACATTTGCTCAGTTTATTGCTTTGTTTAAAAATATGCTGGATTTGTACAGCATTATTTGTGTATTAGGGATGGATTCATTGCAAATTCACTTTGATAAAACAGTTGCAACTTTTTGATGATACAATTTGTTATCAGCTACACTTCCGGGGATGTGGGAGAGAACGATTACAATTGGCAGTGCAGGTAAAACGTTCAGCGTGACTGGTTGGAAGCTCGGTTGGACCATTGGACCGGAACATCTCGTAAAGTCATTGTGTATTGTTCATCAAAATTGTAACTACACATGTCCAACACCTCTCGAGGTAAACTGTTCGTCTGTTCTATTGTTTCTTCTGCAGCTTCTGTAATTTTTTGAACATTTATGTATCACTGTTCAAAAAGCAGACTAGCTAAAAAAAACAAAGGTTTTCGCTTTTTTGGTTGACTGGTTGGTGTGTTATTTATGCTTTTACTTCTGCTGTGTTTTACTTTGTGCTTGCTGTTGGTTAGACATTCAAAAGGTAGACTCATTCATCCACATAGAAAGACATTAGATGCTCTTACAGTCACCAGTTTCATGTATTGCTAAGTACTTGAATGAACTTTTTGTGGCCTCATCGTTGTCAAATAGAAATGTGATCAAGGAATGTAGACTATTACTTTAGATCAGCATACACAGCACACTCGCCATCAGAATTTGACTTAATTCCTCACATTAGGTGGTTACTGTCCTTCACTCACTATTGCTTAGCACCATTCATTGATACATGGCATTAGATAGCAAGTAAGTAAGTAAATTCGTAGCCTTTAGCCAAAACGATTGCAATATATATTTTAAAAGGCTACGACAGCTACCGTTATCTGCCGATTTTAAAATCACTCATGCATTGCTAAATATAATTGAAAATGCATTTCTTCATGAAACTTTTAAAACAAATTTGAAAGTGGTACTAATTCATGTTAAATTGTTTTCTGTATGTATGTATTGTATGTATGTATGTATGTATGTATTGTATATAAATTATGTATCCATGAATCTATGTATGTATTTATGTATGTATGTATGTCTTCCTTGACAGGAAGCAGTGGCACTATCATTTGAGAAGGAGATCCCTCGGCTTTCCACTCCAGAATGTTATTACGAACAGCTGCCGGCTGAGCTGGTGTCGAAGAGAGACAAAATGGCGGCTTTCCTTGCGGAGATTGGCATGGTGCCAACTGTTCCAGAGGGCGGATACTTCATGGTTGCTGATTTCTCGCATCTGGGTTAGTATCATGTGATACTGTCCCTCAATTAGCATCTTTGATTTTGGTAATTGAATTGTTACTATGCATTATCTACAAGGTTTTTATAGATTAGCTGTGCAATTTAGGGGTGTAAAAGAATCAATCAATCAATTCTTTTATTTGAAGTAATTGATCTGACACAGACGCAACTTAAAAAGACAGCATTTGCGGAGACTGTCACAATGCAAAGATAAAATACATTATAAGAAGATTAGCTTATAAAGAATACTTGAAATGAAAGTTATGGTGCTGTTTAATAGGTAATGAGAAGTTATATGATCTAGTTTGAAGGTTATATAGATATTTGGATTGTTGTGTTCAGTTTGCCATAACTGTTGAGATCCTTCTGAGTTGATTAGAACGTATTTTTTAAAATGATAATTAATTAATGGACAAACAATGATTGAAGTTTCGCTTCTGTTTTAGATTTTAAAGTTGACGAGTC
The DNA here is from genome assembly GCA_949752735.1 of Lumbricus terrestris. Classification (NCBI taxonomy): domain Eukaryota; kingdom Metazoa; phylum Annelida; class Clitellata; order Crassiclitellata; family Lumbricidae; genus Lumbricus; species Lumbricus terrestris. The sequence goes on along the minus strand of OX457037.1, from coordinate 67,637,901 downwards.
CAATCCGGAGAGTCGTGATTATCAGTTTGTCAAGTGGATGACAAGAAACAAGGTTCACTTTCTTCACTCTACATGAATTTTCTTAGATAGCACATTATAAAATAATCGGCATCGTTTCGTTGACTACTTAACTGGTTACCAGTGCTGAATTGTGGGACGCTATGTGCAAGTTGAATGCTATTATCTAGAGTTGATGACACCTACTGGTAGGACCATGCTTTTTTCATAACTTCTAGGAATGCAAATATATTCGAATTATATCAAAATTACTGTTTAGCATCAAGGTTGTGTTCTAATAATTAAGCTCATTTGTAAATAGGAGCCAAATTACAGACCTCGGTCACATAGCACTCGTTGTTTATGCATGTGAACAGGAAGCTCTAGTCTATCTTACTTTACTTTAGTAACCTTAATGATTAGGGTGTTATTGTACAGATATTTTTATCCTTCTTGAAATATTACATTTGTCGAAGGATTTGGGAAAAATGTACAAAGACCGCTTGATAAAGGATTTGAATGTTTTGGTGTTTTGCAGAAGTTGGCTTCCATTCCCAACAGTGCTTTCTATTCAAAACAGAACAAAGGACTAGCAGCAAATTTGGTTCGCTTCTGCTTTATTAAGGTCGGTGACAACAAAAGATTAGCTTAATTTCATATTGCCGCTGGTATTGTACAGTACAACCACAGGTTGTTTAATTTTTTGCTTTTGTCATGTGCTTGCAACTCAAGTCGAGCATCTGAACAATATTGTATCATATTATTATTATTGAATAAATTTGTAATACCAAAATGTTAATCCGGAGCACAGATTGTCAGCCGCAAGGAGAAGATGCAGTTAAATATCCATGTGCTTGTATTTGAATCAACGTGTTTTTATTTGCCTTCTGTTCTTGCTTCGGCTAACATTTTCTTGTCTCTAACGTTTTCTTGCCTATGTACTCGCTTCTATGGTTTCATGACCCACCAGCAATGACCAACTGTTCGTTCTGCAGACTTAAGTCTTCTGTTAAAATCTTGTTAAATTGCAGTTCTTTTAGCTGTACTTTATTGTGATCTAGGGTTATTACTGGTTGACTTTCATGACAGCCTGAGAGGCATTCTTCATAGAAATCATGTGCTTCAAACCATTATGGAGTTCATTGAACATAATGCAAATTCTTTTTTCCTTAAAACTTGAGTTGTCTCTGATGCAATATAATAGTTTGTGTTTTAACAGTGATTATATTATATTACAATTTAATAATTTCGTGTTGACAGGAAGACTCAACTCTGGACAAGGCCGCAGGAATCATTCGTGAATGGAAGAAGAATTTATAGAGAATGTTTTCTACAGTGTATCACATCTATTGTAGTCACATTGCATAGGAAGATGAGGAAATCGTGCAGAGGCTGTGAAAACATTATTCAGCATAATTTTTAAGAGACAACGATCAACAAATCACGTTAGTCGAAACATATAGGGCATGGGAGATTAAAGGTTTTGGAAATGTAAAACAGACATCATAGGTTGTTTGAAAATATGGTATTGGATTCTTAACGGAGTATCAACATTGCATCATGGATATGTTGGTGCTGCAATATTATACACATTCATCGGCCACAATTTCAAAAGGAGACGCATGAAAATATTAGAAACATTCTCTTGCCTGTGTCTTCAGATCTTCGAAGTGTGAGTTAAATAATTAGGAAACTCATTTGTATCGCGTATACTTGTTCAAAAGGTGGTAGTCTAATTTCAGTGCATTTGTGCAGCGGCGCCCGCAGGATTTTTTTCTTGTACGCACAGAAATTTTCGATGGAGGGGCGAACAGGGAAAAATTTTCGTTAGGCCGCCGAAAAAACTGATCAACCTAGAATTTCCCCAAAACATACCTTTTCTATCCGCCGAAAAAACTGATGACTTTTTTTTTTTTTTTTTTTTTAGTCATCAACCAAAAATTTTCCCAAAAATATACCTTTTCTATCCGCCGAAAAACCTGATGACCTTTTTTTTTTTTTTTTTTAGTCATCAGCCAAAAATTTTCCCCAAAAATACCTTTTGGGTCATCGCGCTGTACACACTTACCTATGTGCGTACGTCTGCGGGCGCCGCTGCTGTACGCACTTGCGTAAGTGCGTACGCCTGCGGGCGCCCCTGCATTTGTGTGCCGTGTATATTTTATTTTTGCCATTATGTTTGTTATAAAATTCATCAAGATCAAGTCTACCAACATTTTTTTGCATTGTATAAACTGGTTTCTGTAGGCATGTTTAAGTTACCATTCATAAACGATGCTACGCAATTTTGGTTGATTCTTTACCTCATCCCATGTTATCATGGCAAGTTACACCACTCAAAAATGATGTCCCAAAGCTCTGACCCCTTAAAAGCAAAATTTCATGCTTGTTAATAAACCATGTTTCAAATAACATTTTATTGTCATTGTGATAAGTATTTAATTTTGTGCTGCACTCTGATGTTGTATAAAATTATTATTATAATCTGAACATCTGTGGCGCTTGCTTAGACTATGAATATTTCCCAGTGAAATGTGATAATTTAATCAAATATACTTGAAACTTAGTAGTAGAACTAAACAGAACTTTATTGTTGATACTTCATATTCAAAACAACTGCATCATATATAGGCCTAAAGTGTAAAAATTGGTTTCAATGTAAATGGTAGGAAATGGTAAAAAACCAATGAACGACACGAGCTTATAGCACAAACATAGCAATAACGCCTACCAAGAAACATAATGTATGTCCGGTAACAAGGCAGTAAAAGAATAACAGAAATATAATAGAGGAGCCAATTTAACTATGAATCATACGTACATGCATTCATAATTTTATAGCTAGGCATAACTGCAGTATGATAACAAGTTTAGAAAAGTGATACCTGTTTCTTAAACAATAGCAAACCTGTATTTTATTACAAAAAAGCAACCACTGGTCCATTTTAACAAGACGGCCAGAAGGAAATTCTGATCAAGAAGTGGTCCAAATAAAGCAGTTAACATGTTCAAACTGAAAGAGTTAAAATAAGCGAAGTTAACTGGGAACTTATCCGTAGAAGCCTAGCAGTTCATATTTTGTGTTTCCATTTTAAGAATTTTTTACATATGCCCAAGTACAAATAGTTTAAGTCTTGGTTCAAATATTAAAAAGTAAAGTTCTACTCGACCAAGGTGCGAATATACAAGACGTTGGTGCCGAGCGTACTGTTATACAAGTCGGAGACGTGGACTCCAAGAGAGACAGAAAAGACGATTGAGGGTATTTGAAATGACGTGCCTGCGAAGGATAGAGGGGTCACAAGGATGGAAAGGATAAGGAACACGGAAATACACCACAGACTGAAAGTCCAGCGAGACATTGTGGACAGGATGCAGATAAGAAGAAGGTGGTATACTTCGGTATTGTCACCAGAATGCAGAGCGGAAGATACCCAAAGGTGGCATTGCAGTGGTATGTGCATGGGAAGAGGAGAAGAAGCAGGCCCAGGAAGCGATGGGTGGATATCGTGGAAGAGGACTGCCTGAGGATGGGATCAACCATGGGCGAAGCGACGCGGAGAGCACTGGAGGCTGTCCATAGAGGAGCGGCTGATGCGGGCAAAAGCCTCACCAGGGTCATAAGTCAAATTTCTACACAAGTACAAGTCCAAGCAGTACTGGCAAAAGAACGCAAATGCCATTGGTGCTAATTTCTGTATGCCAGTATGTGTTTTAACAGTTTTATGTTTCTCACTTTTTAATCGCTGTTTTTCCATTACAACGATTAATTTCAATTGAATTCAAAACTTTCGCGCTGGAGCAAATTTTAAATAATTATTGATTTCATTGCACTTTTCAATTCATTCAATTTAAAAAATGCAAAAAATTTATACAAGCCAGCCAAAAATATACTTTGCTTGGGGTGCAATTTGGTATACGGCCAGCCCTGTGCGCAAGTACCAACCATATCTTTGTAAAACCATCAATAATCGCAAATTCACTGACCACTATATAATCACTAAGCTTTCAGCATGCTTGAAGTTGCTAGGATCACTGGCAACACCTAGCAGCATGACGTGCAACATTGCTGCTACTGGCACATACATTATTTTATTCAAGTCTTAGAAAGAACAATAACCATATCTGCTGCCAAATCTATACTAAAGTGCTGCAAGACATGAATTTCGGTGAACAAAATATACAACTGATATGCTTGAAACCAGGGAATGAATGTTGTTACATAGTCATATCACACTGAAGATTGGCCACAAGCATATGTAAAATAATACTAAAATTGTTCTAGTTTTATCACTCTTTTAACATTCAGGTTACACTGTAGTAGGATACCAGTATTATACGTAAAATATGTTGAATAAATTCCTTTTGAAGCCTACACTTCTTTCAAAATAAAAAGGCATGCACATCTGAATATATAAGGCTTACAAATTGCATATATTAAGAAATTAGATAATAGTCTAGTCTTGGTCTAGATTCAGAAGCCATCTCAATGGTCTCATAGCTTATTCATCTTTTTCTTCAGCCACCTGCAAAGAACAAGATTTGAAAACATTCAATTACACATTACTCACTTTACAATCAAACCCCAAATATAGAAAAGTACAAAAAATATTTAACTGGCTAAGCTGTAGCTCAGATAATTCCACCATGGTCTATCTCTCTCAGCGGAATTACCATTACGGTATCTGCATTTGGGTCATGTGGTGCTGTTGAAGCTTCGAGTAAGTAGTAATAATATTATCACTTGAGAAGACAAGACTTCAGTTGTTTACAAGTCCAGCCCTCTGGAACTCTCTTCTAACAATATTCACTTTAAACTTTTACGTAAATTCAATTTATACTCAAAATCAATCATTTTCACCATAAATCATATAATGTTTCAGACCCTATAAAAGTTATTTTTTAGGTTATTAATAATTAATAAAGTTCCACGATTTTCTCATAAAAATTTCATATCATTTTTTTCGTTTCATCCTGGAGAGTTGCTGATTAGCTAAAAACAATTTTCAATGGATAAATGGAAAATCTGATTCTTACAGATACTGGCGAGCAGCGTCATGATAACACAAGTGATGATGACGGTCATCATGGCAGGTTTCACTGTCTGGGCTTTGCTCTTCCCTGGGTTGAAACACAATAAGACACAATCATGTTGCTATAAAAATAAATATGAGGATTTCAAGGCAATTGATCACTCTTATGCACCTTCTTAAAAAAAGTCCTTAAAAGTCATGGATTCACAAATATTTTGGTTGAGTATACCCATGGATGGTAAGGGCAATATTTTTATAAGAACTTCTTATAACTTTTAAAAATAGTTCCAGAATGACTGTAAATTTCAGGTCGCCAACAAATATTTTCCCTTTCTTGGGCCAAAAAAGTTGATGACCTTTTATTTAGTCCTCGGATTGAAAACTCGCCGAAAAAAAAAATTTTTCCCGGACAAAACAGTTGATGATCCTTTTTCGGGCTGGAATCTCGCCGAAAAAAATAAAAAATTTCCAGGACAAAAAGGCTGGCAACCTTTTTTTAGTCATTCGGAAGTTTCGTGTTCAAGAACAGAACCATTTTCACCAAACAAATTTCAATCAATCAATCAATCACATAAATTTATATAGCGCCCCTTCAAGAACTCTACTCAGAGGTGCAACAATGAGTCTGCAACTTCTTGGGGGGGGCTAAGCCCGGGAAAAGATACCGTTTACATGGTAAAAAACTGAATCTGGGTCTTCTTGGGAAGAGCTTGGCCCACTCCCAGCCCCTGATAAACTTCGAACATGAACAAAGGGTAGAAATCCCTCAACTAAGATCTGATGAAGGCTATTGTTTTTCTTTGATAACTGACCTTTATAGACGATCCTCATCAAGAGATGGGGCAAACAAAGATATATCTTCAGTTTATACTTCAAACTTACATAAATTCAGAATTTGGACGCCTTACATTCTCAGACTTATATCTCAGTCACTTGAATCTTAAAGCATAAAATTGGCTAATTTGTCAATTTCGTTCAATTCATATAACATCAACAGGCTAGCTGCTCAAGGCCAAGCCTTTGTACTCTGTTTAGCAATCTAACGACAGGCATTGTTTTCCCAGTCTATCCAACTGCAAAAATCTTTGAAGGATTGAAAGTAACTACATGACATCTGCTTATCGGTATTTAGTTTCTTCTGTTGTAAAACAATCAAACCATACGAAAATAAAGTAAGGCTTAATGTAAAAAGGCACTAATAAAGCTCATGTTTTTAAAGTCCTGTATGACCTGCAATACTGTAGCCAAAAAATTAGGATCTGCTTATTCTGGATGGAGCTTAAACTACCCTGGAGTGCGTAAACTTTCCAACAATGATAGTTCTTGAATGAATGAATGAATCATTATATATACACACAAGTATAAGTCGCATGCCATTTGCTACTACATACCAAATGCTGCATCACTGCTGTTGCAGTACGAACGTTCAGCCATGTACTGCCTGGCTTTTTGGGCAGGATAAATCTTGAGTACACCATTGAAATATGTGATGTTCAAATAGAAAATCTCCGAATCATTGCTCATTTCAATAGATGCACGAGTGTTGTCTTTTAGCACCTGGTCCGAACAGCACAGCTGATTTAAATCTAAAAGCAATTTACCACAATAAACTTCACAGCTCAACAATAAGTAATATTTATTTAGTAACTTTAAAAGAGTGGCTGTAACAAGTACCCACATGGAGCCCAGCCAATGGATTTCTTCTATTTTAGAGGTTGGCAAATTACAATATTCTCTGAACCAAGTTGCATCAATAATTATAATATGCACTTGTAAAATGGTGGTGTACGCTGTTGTACCCCACCACCCAGCAGTGCCCCATATCTTTCAAAATGAGTCCATTCAGAACTGGTATTTGTTACCTAACGGGGTTAGGTAAAACAGCCACCAATGACCACCAGTCATTCCTCTGCAGCAATGAAAATTGCCCTTCCATAGATAGAACACATTCAAGAGTGCATCACACATCAAGCCCATACCTCCTCATACAATCACCAATGTCAAGGCCATAAACCAGCATTAATACTGATATACAAACATTGTTGCAAGAGGCATGGAATATTTGTCACCCTATGCTACAAGACCAAAACCTATGTTGCATATATTTATTTGCATCAGAGAACTTTAAGAATTCTTTTAAAGAATGGATGCAGAGACGTAAACATCCAAAGTTTTAATTTTTTACCATTTGTGAAAAACAATGCACTATTCACCAAACTATTCGGCATACCCAGCAAATGCATTAGAATATTAAACTGATTTTGTCTCAATTTTCTGACTTAGAATGTTCTCATACAAAGCAACATGTGTATGTTGCAAACAAATCTAAAGATAACTACCTTTCAGAGGAAATTCGCGCAAATAGTCAGATGGTGGTGAAGTTTCGCATTGGTAGTTACGCAGATATGCATCACTGACTTCTATAATTTTGAGGCATCCATCATCAAGACGAAAATTGGGGTCTTTCGATTTCAGTACTCCTTCCTTCACAATTGTGGTCATGCTTGCTAAAAAAGTAGGCCGACTGACTTCACAGTCAAGAATCACCGAGGAAATACCACACACACCACCCCCAGTGGCATCAACCAAAGATTCTGCAAGCAAACAAAACAAACAAAAAACACAGTTTTTTAAGTAGAGTAGTATTCTGGTCAAATACGTTTTTAAAGCAGCATAGGAAGGCACATTCAGAAGTGACACGAAACCAATCATTCACTTAAAAGCAATGTTATCCATTTAAGGGAAGGCATTAGACACTGAATGAATTGAATTGGAGATTGTGCTTCAGACCAGAGGTTCTCAACCTTTTTCTGCGAGAGACACACATAAACTCACAAATTTGGCAACACACCATGCAATCATCATTGTGTTAATATCTTTAAAATTAAAATATTAGGCTTATTTTAAAGTTAGACGATCTATTTTAAATTGTTAAAATTTCTACTGAATGAAAAGGTTGACGCTGAATGCTTTTTTAGTTTCTAATTATTCTAAAATTCTAAATTACCTTTAACCATGGTTCTTCCACACGCTGACAGCACATCAGGCAATGCAGCTCCTCCACACCACTCTGTCCTCCGCAATTCTCTCAGCTTCTTCCCACATCAATTGTCCCGGAAAACTGGAAAAGTAGCCTACTGGAATTTCTAGTAAAAAAGTTCAGGGCCACTGGTACCTCTGGCCCCCTGGACTATGTCCACCTACTTTTATTATGATTTATTGGCATTGAATAAGCAAACAGGCTTAGAGGGCACATTTCCGCATCATCCACAAAATTTCCGTTTATTAAATATAATTTTGCCCCATGATATTTTAATGTTACAGCCATTGGGTAACAGTTTATTTGGCGCGTTCGCTAACGTGTAATACTGCATACTCTGAGAGGGCACATATACACGTCATCTACAAAATAAGTCATATAAATTATGGAGGTATTGTGGCCTACAAGTCCCTTGTATTACAATGTGGCCGCTCCAGATTGCGATGAAATGGACTAGAATCAATTGATATATCGAGTGCTACGAAGTATCACAGCCTAGATCCGCTAAACTGCTAAAGAAAGTCAGAGTACAAATGAACGATGGGTGTCTCCTGTGAGAATTCTCGACGCATCATTTTTATGCGACACACTGCCTGTCTATTCGCTAGTGTGTCGCGACACACTGGTTGAGAACCTCTGCTTTAGACTGTGGTACAGGTTCACTATCAGGCAAATAACTACACCCTTCAAGACTAATTGGCAATGTAGATGAATTCAAAAAACTTTCTAGACAATTATAAAACCAGACTTTAGATTGAAAATGGGTCAGAAGAGATTTTGTTGGGATCACTGTAAATGAAAACCTCCCGGACTCCAATATAAATATCTGATAATGGCATAGCACTATCATCACAACACATTCAACAAACACTGAAGAATTCGATCCTAACAGTTTCTTAAATAATCACATAACGTACTATTATGAAGTGCTCCACTAGTTGCCTTGTTTGGAGTAAATAAAAAGAAACTCTACATAGTACTGTTTGTTTTCCAGTGACAATTGTAATCTTTTTACGCATTCAGCATTTTGTGATATTACTATTGCTTTGTACAACCAAAGTCCTTGTATCTTTGGTTCTGCAAACCTCTGAATTGTCTTCTTGATCATAGCTAATATACAAGAAATCTTACATCATATTCACCACTTTTAAAAATGCGAACAAATATGTTCATGTGTGACTGTGTGCAAGTTTTGTTAAACAGAAAAAAATTACTTACTGTCAAAGATAAGGATGAGAAATATTAACACCACAATCCGCTCTTGATAGAAACTGCCACCTTGCACCTTTCTCCCTGGAGTGTTCTGTTTGGTATAAGAGCCTGCTCCGTTACTCAGTGGTTGTGACACTTCCTTCTTTCTTGGACTTCTCGATTTGGTTTCAGATTTAGGTTTTGCAGGTCCACAATGAGGTTCATCGACAAGTACATCAATAACATCATCTTCTTTCACTTTTCGAGAATCATGTTGGCATGAAACACGTATCTCATTGCCATCAGCAACAGGTTTGCCCAAATATGCCGAAGCTTCATGCTGTTTTGGAATGTGGATGCCTGCATAATTTTCATTCTGGCTGCCAGTGATTACATTGCGTTGAACAAACCCTTCTTGTTGCTGAACATTCCCATCTTGTAAGATCTCGTTCGGCTGATGTTCAATAACGGCCATCTTATACACTTCAAAAAACGGATCCCTAAAATGATTTAAGACAACTTCAGCAATATAATCAAGAATGGGAGTAATTATAACTTCACCATATTTGCATATATTTGCCTATATTTGCATTGTATGAAAATTCATGTAGCCAGTGGCGTAGCAATAGGTTGTGCAGCTTGTGCAGTGCACAAGGGCCCACGGTGTTTAGGGGCCCCCCGGCAGTCAGAGTAAATTTTTTAAAGAATTATTCAGAATGTGTTTATACATGTATCTACTGTCTACATGTACGGCGGTGGCGTTGCAATGGATTGTGCAGACTGCACTAGGGGCCCTGGGGTCAGAGTAAAGTTTTTACATTCAGAATATTCAGAACGTAATCAAGTCTACATGTATTGTAGTTGTCAGCAAGGCCGTAGCTAGGGGGTGTTTTGGGGTGTTTGACAGTTTGAACACCCCCCCCAAATAAAAAATGTAAAAATAATATATTGCATTACTAGCACATCATTGTAAGAATTACAGTGTGCAACGTGTAGGCCTACTGGCTGCCCAGAAACCGCAGAATATCGCAATATTAGAAGGGAAAAAACATGAAATTAGATCATTTTACCCCGAGGTGAACAGTTTTCAAGCGCAAAAATCCTATGAAAAGTATGTGATGACTTAAAAAAAGGTCGCCAAAAATTTGTCCCCAAAATGTTTTGGTAAACACCTCCCTAAATCAAATCCTGGCTACGGTCTTCATTGTCAGTGCTGATCAGTGCTGAGGTGTTGGTGGATATTGACGAGCTTCGGATGGTGGTATACCAGCTGCATTACCAAAGGATTGAGGAACGAAGGCATCTTAATTATTTTTGCGCAAGGGATTTCGCCCAAGTGAACTTTTTTACATCTCGGAATTTTTGGTTTCTTTTTTTAGACTTAGACACTTTACATTATACCAATTTATTATAATGTTTCTTTTTTAGTCAACTAACCCACATGTTTGACAGAATTTACGTGGATGATGAATTGATGATGATAATTCATACTTCAACAGATGAAGACATTTTTTTCATAAATTTGTCAAGTACTTGAATTGAATTGTCTCTGGTAGCCGGAAGAAATAGAAAATGATTATAAAGACTAATGGAGAAAATAATTAAAATTGTAACGAGTTAATTTTTATTTAATTTTCGGTTTCAAAATAATGCAAATAGAGTCTATCGCAAAAGAGCCAGGCGTTTTTGCACAGCTTTTTTGTTTGAAATCGAGGAGGTTCAAGTAATGAAGGGGCCCACCACCGAAGCCCTGCACAAGGCCCCCCAAAAACCTTGCTATGCCACTGCATATAGCCCTTTCCAAGACACTTTTAAAAGCATAATTATTCTGGGTTCAAACTCTAGGCCCTGTGCATTGTGCAACCTAGCTCAATGGTGCAGGTCAGATCATGCGATGCATTAGGTGTATGAAGAGAGATTGAATACCACTGTCTTATAAGAGTGAACGGATTGAGATGCAGTAAGAATACTTCATTATTAAGGAAGCAGATACTGTAGATGGCTAGATGCATTCAAACAGTTGGCAGGTATTAATTAGGTATTAGCATGCTGGTTCACATGATCTCTGTCCCTCCAACAGATTGGAAGCATACCCCGCAGTCGATCGTGTCGTGTGCTACGATCGACTTGGCCCTGCCGGCGATCGACTTCGTCGACCTCTCGACGACTTGATAGACTGCAGTCTTGTGGTCAAAATTGGTCATAATTGCAGATGACTGATGCATTCTTTTATCCCATTGCCTAAAGTAGGCCTATTCGTGAAATTCATAGACATACAAATGCTTTTGCTAAAATCGCCAAGTATTATTCCAGGAAACCATGACACTAACTGTATTTTATTTCATGGCACTTTCCTTTCTAGCTGAAAGTATGCGCCTATTATCGTGCCCTACTTCACCCATTGGTAGGCATTAAGAAGAAAGTAGGAGAATCCTCCTCTGTTGCAGCCATCAACGTGCTGTTGAGAAAGTATTCTCAAATGTTATGCCATTTACTATCGAGGGGCGAAAATTACTTATAATTATTACCTATTTCCACGTCGCTGACGCCGCAGACATCTTACATCGTGCTGCATATCACAGATACAGACTATATATCGCAAGAGGGTAGTATTTGTCGTAAGTGTCAGGTACTATATATCCAAAGAGGGTAGTCTTTAAGTAAGTAAGTGTATTGTATTCAACCGCGGCTAGTGCCGTGTATTATGACGCATTGTGTACTCTATATAGGCTACCGTAGCTTAATTTACTATCGGTATATGTGCTACACAGGCCGCTATGAACGCCTTGTTGCCATCATTTTGTTTGTGTTATGGAATTCATCAAGATCAAGTCTACTGGCAAAGTGTTTTTGCCTTTTTGTCAACTGGTTTCTGTATGAATGTTTGTTAAGTTATCATTCATAAACGTTGCCATACAGTTTTGGTCCATTCTTTACCCTTCCTCATCCCATGTTATCTTGGCAAGTTACAACACTCGAAAATGATGTCTATGCAACACTGGCATATAAATATATGCTAAGTTATGCATATGAATTATTATATGAGAATCATAATGAGATGACCACTTTTGTGATTTAACATAGACATATCAATGCAATAGTCAGCAAAGAGTGGCAAAAACTCACTTATTGTAGCTATATCCTTTGGCACAAACACGGAGGATACTGCTATAAGACTTCCATACAATAATCAACAAAAGTTTTTAGCTTACTAAGATGTAGTGCATGAGCAAGTTCTACATGACCAGAATAGAATTGAATGTCTTTAACAGATTTCCATTTATTCTTGTTCAAAATCTTTCTGTATACATTATTCCAACACACATGCAATTGTCCAAGTTGTTTAATTAAAGCAATTCAAAATATGATTAATACAATCAAACACTGACTGCCTTTGCATCCAAAGCAGCCATGTAGGCCTACACATTACTGACATGACTGACAAAGAAGTCAGTAGCTTGTCTTAAAACAAAGTGTGCAACTTAAATGTTCTTAAACCCCAACTGTAAATCACTAGATGTTAATTTAGCTGATCCCCATAATATTCGCTTCTATAGCAGCAGTGTTCAAATAATATAAGTACTGTTTGTACTTATTTGTTTGAACAAATAAGTACAAACAAATAACACAGACAAATGCACTGTGGCATCTGTCTCAGAGGCTATCCAACCCCAGCAAATAAAACTCTATCAGAACTAGAGAAGGAGTTCTTGAAAGGGAGCCATTCAAAAAGGCAATTACGCATCTCATTGAGAAATTAGCAGTGTTGACTAGACGTTGTACAGATGCTATAATCGTTAGCATAGAAAATGCGCACAGTTATCTAAACTCTAAAGCGTTGATGGATGGCTAAGTTGTGGTGATGTTAAATCCATGGTGAGGTGACATAATTTATTGTTGCTAAAGATAGTCTTTGTGGTAGCCTATACATGTACATCCAAAGACTTGGATGGAAAACGTCAGAGAGGATCTGAGGAATCTGGATATTGGGATTGCAGGAGCAAAGAATCTCATCAGAAATAGACAAGTCTGGCAAAGTCATGTGAGAGCCTCATCGTCGTCGCATGACTAACGGAAGAGAGCAAAGAAGAAGAAGAAGATACATGTACGTGGCCTGTACTATTTCAATACACTGCTTTCGTTTTAGTGTGTTCACACTTCCTATGGTAGGCTACGGTGAATATTGCTCGCTGGAGTGACAACAGTACAGTTGTCACATGTCTAATGTTAAGTAATTTTGACACCATCAGCCCTAGCTGTTATGATGGTCGAGCAACATAATTATGAAAAGGCATCAGAGTAAGGCCACTGAAGTACCACTTGTAGGCTAATTGCGCTGCGGGAATTGGTTTCCAGTGACGGATCCAGACAGTTTAGAATGGGGGGGGCAAATGGGAAGGGAATCAAGGTATGGGTTGGGGCACGTTCTGTGTAAATGTCTAATGGGGCCCACGGCCCTATTGCCCTCTGGATCCGCCTCAAGTCTTCAACCTATCGGTCTGTCCAATGTCCATGTCATTCAGTTGTTTGAAGAGATGAGCACACAACAATAATAATTTTTTTTGAGACTATCAAGTTGTTGACGTTGGCGAACGGAAACTGAGCTACTGCCATTAAGGACTTAAATTGTTAATGCTTTGACCTTGAGAGCTTCCTGAGAAAGCCATCTTGACAGTTTTTAATTTGCCTGCAACCTGAACCAGATGACTTTAGGTAAATAATACACCTTAACTATTAGCTACAAAGTTCAACTTGTATGAGTCCAAACTGTCTATGAATCTTATCTGTGACCCAGATTTCTCATTCATATTATTTGCTTCGTGCTCCTGCAGTAGCCTGGTGGGTGTCTGTGTGTTAGGTTACAGACCTAGTTACCGTATATAAATTTCTCTAACATTCCTGGACTATTTTGTTTAGTTGGACTTTACTGCTTTCAAGGTTAGTGATTCTAATATTGTTTCAAGTAGTCTCTGTGGTTAACTGTTCACGCGCCTGTGAATAAGCTGGTTCCCGCGACTTGGCTTTTGTGGGCGCTATAGAAGTCTCGAGATTACGATTACTGCTTACATATTTTTTCTATTGTATTATTATACTTTTGAAAGGTGTAACTTGGAAGAGTTAGAAATTATCATCCGTGAGAAGGATAATTTACCGTAACTGTTATGGCTGCAACAGTACTGCTGAGTAACATTTTACTGTTTCTTTTCTTACAGTCGATCATGACACATTTTGTTTCTGCTTATGCAATACATTTTTGCATTTTGCTTAAAAGTGGCTGAAATTTTTTTTAGAGTCACAGTGAATGTCATAAAACTGAAACCGGTCATTGTAAGAAAGGAAGAATAGATCAGCTGATTATATTCTAACAGTGAGAGTTTGCTATTGATATGAAGCATTAGTGTCTTCATGTTCTTAGCCTTGAATGTGTTTGATCAGCATCTCACATTGACAATGTAGGCCTACAGTCAGTGTACTGGTACTCATTATAGCTGGGTTTGCTGAAGTGCACAAGCATGCCCTCTAAGAAGTGAGGAAGGCTGAACCACAGTGGCTGAACCAGTTTTCATGCTTGGTGTTGATTTCTGTCCTGTTCGTAAAACTGCTCTCACCTGCCATGTTTGGTGTGCAGTAAGATGGCAGTTTTAACCTCAGTCCTAATTATCTGCTCGAATTGAATTTACTCCACTGCATGACGAATGTTGAAACTGTGGAAATTCAATTGCCAGGTTGCAAGTTAGCTTAACACACCAGCTGTGTAGTTGTACATAGTGGTGTTCATGCTTGTCATCAGTTATCTTGTGTATTTTCATCTAATCCTGTTATTCTACTGACCCCACGTTATTTATCTTTTTGATTAGACCTTTACTTAGATTGATTGCTCTGTAATTGCAGGCAGTTATGGCAAACGAAAAGCTCGCGATGGCCAAGCGCCTAGAGGGAACGGAATCAAGCATCTGGTTAGTTATAGGCCTAATTATTATTATCAAATAATTATAATAAGCATTTATATCTGATGATCTGACGAGTATGCCACAGTGGCATGCTTATCCTGGAACAGACTGTGATAAAGCTGTCCCTTGGACATGAATTCCATATTAGTTTACCAATGTTATGAAATGACCTAATTTTGTAAAACAGAGCTCATAATGATTGCTGTGATCTTAAAATTTTGACAGCACCCAAAAAACAAATCACAGGAAGCAGCTTATCTTAGGAATAAGCTCGTTCCTGCAAATTCCTTGTTAGATGCTGTCAAAATCTTAAGATCAAAACAAGTTAAATTAAGGCAGAAATGTCAATTTAAATGTCAATTTAAATGTCAATTTAAATGTCAATTGCATGCTCACAAACACATCTGTATTGTATAAGCGTAAAACTTAATTACAATATTTATTTTTTGAATGTAAATTATTATTGATTTTATAAATTTATAAAAAGTAATATTTAAAAAAGTCATCTGATGTGAAATGTCTTTATACATTTGAATTTGTAGGGTTGAAATGGAAATAGTGGCCACAGAAGCTGGGTCACTGAATGTCGGACAGGTATACCGGTATATATTATAGACATAGTGCCAGATAATACCAGTACTTTAAACCAATTCTTTATGGAATTGATGGGAAAACTACCCAACATTGTGATGTTTATTAACAGCAGTAGAATGTATATGATGCAAGTGAAGCGGTAGATAATGATAGCCAATTTTTTTATCATGCCACAACATATTAGAAACTGAGTTCTGATATTTAATATATTCATTTCAGATTTCGCATTGACCGCTTAGAAATTTATAAATTTAAGTTGGTTAGATCTCATATACTATACTTTTACTGAATGGCTGTGAACACATTTGACCCAAGTAAAGTAGCTACTTGGTCTTCGTGTGATCTCATTGTTTGTGGTAAGCTGTTAAATGATCTTAATTGTTTGAATGACATTTTGTGAAGGGCTATCCAGACTTCTTCCCACCACAGTATGTCATCGATGCTCTACATGATGCTTCACTCAGCAAAGATCCATTAATTCACCAATACACAAGGAGCTACGTAAGTCGTCTGATTGTAGGAGTAAATTAAAAAATGGGTCAGCAAGCAAGTTAGGTGGACTTTTTGTATATGAAGCTAAAAAAATCGATGTAATAGATGGTTTGATTATAAGCCAAATTTAATCTATTTGATTTTTATTGCTTCGAAAGTTGACTGCTTGTGCATTTGTCAATTAATCAGGCCAAGGCACAATGCAAATGCATTTGGCCTTTTATGAATGAATCCAGGCTTTGAATTCTGATGCATTATGTGAAATCCAACTGGGTTACGCTTTCACCAAAAAACGTTGAAGTCACTCAGATACAATTGAAAAATATTTATTGACTTAAATAAAACCTTAAAGTATTTTAGATGTCGTTGTTAAGTATAGTATTTTGTCATGAGTTCAACATGTTTTCCACTGCAGGGTCATCCACGTCTTGTGAAGGCTTTGTCTGAGTTGTATTCGATTCTAATGAAGCGAAAGATCGATATGATGAAGGAGATTCTGGTGACGGTTGGAGCTTATGGATCGCTCTTCTGCGCTCACCAAGGACTCATTAATCCAGGAGATGAGGTCAGCTTCAGTGGTCAACCCAATCAACTAAGCAATCAATTGATGTTTCAGAATGCTCATGACTTTTATATCTCTTTTGCTATACCAATAAGACAGTTGACCAAAATATTATGTTACCAGTAGATGTGACTTGTGCAAATAATAAAACCCATCAAAGCTCAAATAATAATAATAAATAATAATAATAATTATGACAATTTCTATGGCATCGTACCGTAACGCAGCACATGCCGTTACAAAGGCACATCAACAAACACAAATGCAATCAGTCAAAAGCCTTGCAGTACAAGGACAGTAGGCAGTCCAGTATCGGGACTTTGAACATGGGTCTATTCTCAATTTACTCTATGTCAGAAATGAATGAAAAGTCTAATTTTGAGGAACTTTTTTTAGTGTTGTACACAACCTGTGAAAGATCGTTGGTTAATATGTCTGCTGTTACTGTGTCTGCCTTTTAATTTTTCAGGTGATTATCCTTGAGCCGTACTTTGACTGTTTTGAGCCGATGGTCAAACAAGCTGGTGGCATTCCTGTTTTGGTGCCTCTCAGACCAGTAGGTACTAGTTGGTGTTTCTGTTTTATACACATTAATTCCTGGATTCATTATACTATATGAATTCTTTCACAAGTGGAAACTACACAAAGTATTGATGCATAACATTATTTACTTAAATATATTTATTTATTTATTTCCGAAGCCAGTCAGATGCATGATTTATTCAACGATTTTAGAAATGTTTTTTGGGGATTGTCACATTGTGGATTGCGGCCGTTGTAGACAAAGGAAGGAAAAATCTTGTCTAGTGCTGACTGGCAGTTTGACCGTGATGAGCTGGCAAGCAAGTTTAATCCAAAGACAAAAGCAATCATAGTCAACAACCCTAACAACCCCTTAGGAAAGGTAAGAATTAATTCACCTGCATCGTAATGTAATATGATTACTCCGGTATTAAAAGAGATCAAGTAGAAAGTCATATAATTATTTGTAACCTGGTTCACATTGCCACAATGGGATTATTTGCAATGTCATGTGATGAACTTCAATTTCAAACAGACCTTTGATTATATTTTCAAGCACATTGCTACGTAAGCAGTTTGTATTTTGTTGCAGTGTAATACATAAGTATATGTGATGCATTGTTTCTGGGATTTTGTAATTGCATCCTATTCCATTACTTGTATATATCCTCTGATCTATTTCAAGATATCGATGGGAGATTAAAATCATATATGAAGCAGCTTAAGCTGGTAATGTAGGCGAATATTTTATTTGCTGCTACAGTTTCTGAAAAGCGTATTGTCTCAATAAAAAGTGTTTAGTTCTGAGATTACCAAAGCAAATGTGAACCTTTTACTTGAATTCACATTTTCATTAACTCTGTGATATGTATAGTTGTTTATACATTGGCTAACTAGTACAAATTTGAGTGCTTCTAAGTGATAATTACATATTTTAACAAGTTTTTTTAATGAACTTAATTTGTTTACTATTTTGAGCTGATTATATACCTAATTTCAATGCTGATTTTCTTAGATAAATTTTTATATTTTATATTTCATACTTATTTGTTTGTTAGGTTTATACATTGGATGAGCTTGAGTTCATTGCTGATCTGTGCAAGCATCATAATGTTCTCGTTTTTGCTGACGAAGTTTACGAATGGCTCGTCTACAAACCAAACAAACACATTCGCATTGGTCAGTCGTATGTTGAAAACTAAGCCAGATTAATCACTATGTCTTCAATTTGCCTCATCTTCAGATTCAATGCATATCCATCCGTTCCCATCATTCAGGTTTAGTCTTAGAAGGATGTTTGCTTTTGTGATTTCATGGTTTGTTTCAAATGTAGAAAGTCATTGATTACTAATTGTGGACCATTTGTGGTCAGAGTTACTGCAGCAAAGGTGTAAAAGGGGTTACTTGCGAATTCAGATGTCAGAAATCATAAGAAAGAGACAGCAGGATATTGATAGAGAACGGGAAATATAGATAGATGCAGAGATAGTGATGGCGAGGCCGTGGTAATTTAGTGATAGTAGTCCGACCAGCAGCAGATTGGGCCATGGACTTTAGTGTAAAATCTTTAAAAAATTCTCTTTGAACTGCTTGGCTAACAGCAACGCTTCCGGGGATGTGGGAGAGAACGATTACGATTGGCAGTGCAGGCAAGACGTTCAGCATCACTGGATGGAAACTCGGTTGGGCCATTGGACCGGAACATCTCATTAAGTCATTGTGTATTGTTCATCAAAACTGTAACTACACCTGTCCAACGCCTCTCCAGGTCAGTTTATGCTGTGGTGAATTCGATTTTGGTTTTACTATTTACTTTTTTTATTTTTAGGTTATTTCCACAATTTCAAGATTTGAATCTATTTCAGTTGATTTACAAAATGCTGTTTGCTAGCTTTACTAAGATTGATGTCTGTTTATTTCTTCTTTCATGATGTGATCTTTAACGTGAACGAGTGCTGAGAAATCAGCATTCGACTTGCAAACATGACCATTTTTATTGAGGGTAGTCAATATTCTTTGATCGGTTTCATTTGTTGATAAGTACTGTTAGTGAACTTTTTGCCATCCTTCATCTCGAAGTCATTTTAAATAGGAACTTGATCAAGGCACGTAAGTACCGAGTAGTGCAGTAGCCCGACTTTCTCGCTTGCTTATCCTAAGTCTCTTCTTTTATGTTTGATCACCTTCACTGGCTCTCGGCATTGCTTGAATTCAGCTCAAGGTTCTTACTTTCATTTACCGGTTTACTCTGGCCTAGCACCCACGTAACTTTGTGATCTCATTCGCCTGCCGAAGATACTTGAGTGCTAGGTCAGAGTAAGATAGGGCTGCCAACTCTTGATTTTGCCATTCCGGGACGCCTGCAGTCACTAGGCTAGTTGGCATTTATACCAATTTACACTGTCCACATATATTGCGTAGATATGGAAATCAGCACGTCATCTCTCAAAAAGCATCAGAATGGACTAACAGTAGGATTACGTAGGACACAATATGCTACTGAGTGTCAGTGGTTTGTAAAGTTTTCAATACTTGAACCAAGCTCTGTCCAACATTCGATGTTCAGCCAAGATTTTATGTTTAATAGAGCGCAGAACGCAAAATCATCACACACCTTGCCGAGTTTAGTGTGCAAAATAACAACATTTTGTCAAGTGCATCTCTGTCACAAATTCCGGGACAATTTGAGATCAATCCGGGACACGGGACGCACAGGGCCGATTCCGGGACTGTCCCGGCGAATCCGGGACGGTTGGCAGCCCTAGAGTAAGACAGACATGCTCTCCTTGTCCCGCGAACAAGGACTGCCTTGTCCAAAACTCGAGCTTATACCTTCATTGATCCTGTACTCTCTCCATTGACATATTCTTCGTTATGAACTGGTACCCCAAGTCCTTCATGCACATTGCTCAAAATGCTGTATAGAATACTACTGCAGCACCATCTATTGCTAAGTATTGTAGTAAACTTTTCGTGCCCTAAGCTTAGTCTTTTGAGACATGGCACGGCATTTAAAATTGCACTTTAGTTTAACATTTAGACTCATTTGGCACATGTATAATCTATTCTTCTGGTGTTTTATTGACGTTCATTGCTCTTTGTATGTGTGTAATCCATGACAGGAGGCAGTGGCATTGTCATTTGAGAAGGAACAGACCCGACTTTCCACTCCAGAATGTTACTATGAACAGCTGCCGGCTGAGCTGTTGTTGAAGAGAGACAAGATGGCTGCCTTGCTTTTGGAGGTTGGCATTGTGCCAACGGTTCCAGAGGGTGGATACTTCATGGTTGCTGATTTCTCCCAACTAAGTATGTCAGATACTGATGCTACTAATGTTCATAGCTAAGCACCTTCAAGAAAAGTGGGTACTTGGCCTGAATTGACCATGCATCTAGTATGTGGTCAAACTCTGCCAACCTTCCTGTAAGGTTGCTATGAAACTGCATGTACTAGTGAATTTAAAGCAAGATGGTTTTTGATTGCTGGGCAGGTTTTACTACCTCAGTTTATAGATTTTTTGTGTTTAAATTAGCACATTTAAAATATTTTATAGTTTCTCACAAGCGGAACGCATTCATAACAAAAATCACACTGAGGTCTCCATTGGCAGTGATTACATTTTCAGGGCTTCTTCATACTTGTTGCTATTTGTATTTTGATTGGGTTTCATGGAGCAATGATTAAATTCTGTTTCTATTTTTAGATTTCAAAATTGACGAGTCCAATCCTGAAAGTCGTGATTATCAATTTGTGAAATGGATGGCAAGAAAAAAGGTTATTTTTTCTTCGCGCTTCCTAACCTTGCCACACTATTATTTGTATTGAATAATTTTTATTAATAGTCTGGACTAATAAGCGTTTTGATTACGGTAGTAATGACCTTGTGAGAGGTTAGCTGTATTGAGAAATTGTGAAGAACTTGGACAATTTTGTTATGCCTTTAAATGTTATTTTTCTGTTTGAAGAAATTGGCTGCCATTCCGAGCAGTGCTTTCTACTCGAAACCAAACAAACCGCTAGCGTCCAATCTGATGCGATTCTGCTTCATGAAGGTATCGTTGACATTAGCAGTTTCGTTCACATTTAATTCATTAATGAATTTCTGTCGCATCTCTTCAAGGTGACTACTCAGAAGCTCTCCGACTATAGCACAGGTGAAAGGCTGTTTTTGAGTAGAATATAAGTACAAATCCAAGTGGCAGCTTATGCTAATGCAACCAAGAGCAGCCCTTTTGTGCAAAGTGGAGAGGGCAGTGTCCTTGGATACCCAAGGAGCAACAAAGCTCTCGCAGGTAGTATGGAGGCGACACCCAGCTGACAATGCTGAACAGTATATGTATAGTTGCATACTCGATGCACTGCCAGGTGTTAAGCCAGTGTAACGTTCCCAGCATATACTGGTAGTTGGAGAAATGACCAAATTTAGGAATTATACTCATCTTCATACTTTTATACTGGTCAACCCATGCAAGGTTGTCCCTGTTTGCAGATCTGTTGTGCTTCTGGCTAAAAGCCATTCGATCTGTGGACCAACTGCCACTCTGATGCAACTTAATAAAATCGGTTTTGTTGTGTTATGTTTTTGTATCATTAAACAACTAAAAGTAATATAATTTTTGTTCTGTTTAAAATACTTTGGTGAAATTTGGCTGTTGTGCATTGAAAATTGATACTTTTAAATTTTCTATTTATAATTATTTGTCTTTTTTAAGTGGGTATGTTATATTGTTTCTTGGAATAATTTTGTGTTTACAGGACGACTCAACGCTGGACAAAGCAGCAGAAATCATTCGTGAATGGAAGAATAGTTTATAGATAATTTTTAAAATAGTTTTTTTATTTGCTATTTAGTTTTTAAAGACTTGCAAGGAGCAATTGATAGCATGTGAAAGCTATTTTTGTAAGCAGAGGAAAACCATTCCATTGGGCCATGGCCTAGAGTTTTCTGTTATATGAACGAGAACCTTCAATTTTATATCCCAACGTTCATTTGACAGTGGCAAAGACCTGGAAGCATTACAACTAATGTATTAATCCAAGTAATTAAAACACAGCAGGTTTTAGATGGTCACTGACAAGCACCAAAGGTACAAAGTAACTCAGTTTTACCATTCTCTATGATTATTACTGTAACGGTCGGCCCTTCGGACGCCCCAAACTGCGCCCCACCACCGCTCTGTTGTGTGGCATTCAACCTATGGTCTAGAAGTTCAGAGCAATTGTAGTCGAAAGGGTTTACTCGGCTCAGCAGGGATCCAGCTTGCCCAGAGTTCACTTCTGCAGGATATGACCTTTCTCCTCTCTCATCAACCAGGGCCGAGGGAGGACATATGTCCGAGGCGCCTTGTCGGGCAGCAACAACACCGCTTTTCTGGGACTTGTCAGGGTCCACCTCCCACACAACAGAATTACAGGCACATCCTACAGAGAGCTCTACCATCTGATCCTCTAGCCTTCTTATTTGTCTGGTCTGTCGCTCTATCTCTCTCTGGGTATTTTCTTCTAATTCTGTGTATCGTTTCTGACTTAGCTCAAGAGTATTCAAAAGCTTTTCTAATACCGGGGATGGGGCTACAACATGCTCGCCCTCCGTGCTCACAGAAGTTTCTGGTGTGGGACTCCTATCTTCACCCACGGGGCACCCGATGGTAAAAGGCTCCCTCACCTCTTCAGAATCAGGTGCAGACATTATTTGTACAGGTAATTCACTAGACTGTGCATTTAAAGTATTTAATTGCAGAAACCAACAGTCTTAACTACAGTACAAAATTATCGCTTCAACTGAAATTGCTCTACAGCCTAAGGAGAACAATCTCCTTAATTATCGTTCACTAGTATCGATTTAACTCTGAGTCTTTTCAGTTCTACATTTACTAGCCACTACCTCTGCTATAGGCCTACATTTCTAGCCTATTGTCAAACATTTAGCAATCTTGACACGTAGCATTTATCGCTCGGCAATTATTAACGCAATTTAATAATTTGAGGCCACAAGCTTCGATCCTACTTAGCAAAGTTTATACTTTCCTGCTCCCAAGAAATTCCTGATCCTCCCTGAGATAATTTCTTGTCAGTGATATATCTTTTCGGCCCGTTTTGCCTTCCAGATATCAATTTCACACACGAACATCAAATTTCGCCAGTTTCTCGGACGAAACTGCTCCAGCACTTCAACCGTGAGTTGCGCTGTCTCCGAGGACCCAGTTGCTATGCCAATTTCAATCGGAATACGTTTATTTCTCGATTTATTGCACATTTAACTTCCAAAATGTCGTTTTACTCTCAACAGGCCTCACTCTCTCAGATTTTAGTCGCCAACTGTCAAATTTTAGTTAGAACCGCGGCGAATGCCGCGTCGGTCTATTTTGGACCAATCAGAAGCCCTCAATCCTTCGCTTCTGACTATTCTGCATTTGCATATGCTAATTCGCAGCATAATAATGATCATTAGCGCGTTGCAGCACGAAATGCTATTTTTAGATACAGCACTCGATCCATGGCAGTGTTGCCAAAAATATAGTAAGTAAGCCGGAAATCATATCTATATTAAAATAATTAATAGCGATTTCCTAAATCGCTACACTCTCCCACCCATAATTCAGATTTTCCATTACCTTGGAAAATCTAGCAAGAAGGCTAGGATCGAAGCTGTACAAACTTATTCAAAGTCATAACATCATTCTTAACTATCTGTAAAAATCATCAGCTAGCATCAAGCATCAGTATAAAAATGTCTTTCTAATAATACTAATAGACCTAGCACACCAAGTTACAGAACCTTCTAATCTGTACAACATTAACTAAAACTTTTCAATTCATTCACACAGCATGATCCACAACACTCAATTCACTGTTCACATCATATCAAAGAAATACTTAATATTCTTTATGATCTCCAGTGCAATTCTCATCTGCCCGGCAGGATTTACTTCTCTAGCTAAACTCCTATACCGCTCAATCTAGCATCTATCTCTCAACAGGCGAAGGTGATTCCCATGGAGTATCCCTTGATGTAGACATGTAATGAAATATCTCTTTAGTCAGCAAAGCCAGTGAACGCTACTCTAACCAAGATCCAGCAATCCTTTCCCACTCAGGCTACGCCACAGGTCTAGGCAATCTAACTCCTTTTAAAAGGGTGAACCTCTAAAACCCTCTGAGTTACCCATCGGCTTTCCCTATAACCGGGCCCCCAGGTTATCTAAGCTCCAAGCTATAACCACTATCTGGTCCCAAAGGCAAACAGTAAGGCTACCAACAACCATTTTCTATTTCCTTGGACATCTGGGCACACCACTAGATCCGATCTAGTACCACGGGCAATAAGTCTGGCTACCAACAACCAATCATATTATTCCCTGGTCATTTGGACGTCTGGACTCCTCTAGTCCACTGGGCAATAAGTTTGGCTAGACCAATCATTTATCCCCTTCAACGCCTGGGTACCTTAAAAGAACTTGCCATGAATCTCCAGTAAAAGCTCAATTCACCAACAGGCCAACACCAGATATCATACATCTACATTTCTATTCATGATATGCAATCATTTCATCAATGCCTTATTTACATTTTATCGGCAATGCATCACTGACTTTTTAAGCTTAACTATACTACACCTAGCTTTGCATTTTATTTCTCAATGACAGATGTATAGCAATATCATCTCAGTTAAACAGGATAGTGAACCACAACTCCACCATAACCCAGCAATTCCTTCTCACTATGGCAGCACTTAGTTAGGGTACTAGACTCCTTTTCAAAAGGGTGGACCACTAACCAGCTCCACATCCTTATTGGCTTCTCCTGTAGCCACGCCCAAGGTTATCTATGCTCCAAGCAATAACCAACTAATCTCATCCACCCAGGTAATAGATTTTCTATTCCTATGGACATCCGGGGCCCCTTAAAAGAATCTGCCATGGATTAACACTAAAGCATTAATTCACAATCAAGCTAACTTCAGATATCATGCATCTCTATTTCTATTATTTCTTTTTATATGCAATTACTATCACCATATTTTATTTCAATAGTTATGCAATTATTAACTAAACATTTTATTCCAACAACTGCCTGGAGCCACAAGCTAGAGAAAGTCCTCTGACACAAAAATCATGCTCCAGCATCAACTCTTTCAATTCCTCTTACACTAGTACATCTATATATGCAAAGGCGCTACACAAATCTCTGCACAAACACTTATCTACACAAAAGCGCTATGGAAGAATCAACAGCGCTCTACAAAGATTCATATACAGTAACTCAAACACAGATACACAATACGAAACTCAAACACAGCTTTACTCAAGCAATTCATCAAAAAGCAACTAAACCAAAGGGTTCTCTCCTTTCATCGCAACCCCGTCGCAATTAAGCGACATCCTAACTTCTACTGATACATTCTTTTCATCCTAGGGCGCCCCCCCGGGTCGAGGTACCGGACCCAAAATCCCATGGGACAAGGGACCCACTTAACCCTCTTGTCATACCCGACATTCATAGCAGTGGCTTGGCGCTGCATAAATTTTCTGGCAATCACAACTTTATTTGCATCCTTTTCAACTTGAGCCACAACAAAATCATCGGTATTTGACAAGACATTAATAACTTGCACCTCGCCTAAAACTAAATCATTTTGCATGCACAGCTCTCTTGACAAGAGAAGATTTGGAGTGAATTCGTTTCCGTCACTCTCGCTGGCACGGTAGGCGATGATGACAAGCGAAGGACTGACTTCCCCACAAGTGGAACTGGCAGAATCGAAGGGCAGATGCACATCCCGCTGGTTCTGGGCTACCACCTGGTGATCGGTTGGGTTCTTGCGGCGAACAGACAGATCGGTGCTTCGGTCGGCTGACGGGGCTCCAGATTCGACCAGTTTCTGCTGCACTGCATCCAGTTTCCCGACGATTTCTGAGCTCGAAAACTCAGTTTGACTTTCAGCGTCCACTTCACTGTTCGTAAAAGATTGATTATCGCAGAAGCTGGTTATTCGGCGACACTGGTTTGGGCTACTCTTTCGCCAAACGTCAATCCGGAAGTTTCGGATGAGGATCCATCCTTTACCGACATGCCACAGGACATCTTCTTTAATCATCCACGACAAACCGAGGATGAGTTCTGTGACCTGTTCGGTTACTAAACAGGGAATGTCAAATGGACGACCTTCAATTCTCAGTCTGAGTACAGTTTCTCCCACAACACGAATCGCAGAACCATTGGCAGCCTGCAGTAACTGTGTGGAGCCTTTAATTTCGGATGGGTCTACCAACGAAGCTGGACACAGTGTCTTTTCGCAACCCGAGTCCAGCAGAGCTAACAGTCTTTTGCCTTTAACTGTTACTGACAGGTACGCATCATTACTTCCCATCACATGTCGAGCGTTACTCATTTCTGGCTCTTCTTCCAGTTCTTCACTTCTCGACGAGGGGTCGTGTTTCCGGTTAGAACAATTTCGAGCGAAATGACCGGGTTCGTTGCATTGGAAGCAGCGTTTATCGTTCGAATAGTATCTCTGGGAATTAGGTCTTGTTCTCCAGTTGTTTTGAAATCTGGCTGGGGCATTTTGTCTCCTCGACGGTGACTGTTGCGGTGATCGCCATGAATTACCCGGTTTAACAGACGATGGATAATTCCCAGGAGAGTTTATTTGTTTTTCGATTTGATCAAGCCGACGAAGAATTTCTCCTTGAAACTGTGAGGGGAAATTTTCTGATGATGATTCTGTTTCCTTTGCAGTTTTTACTTGGCTGGCATTCCGATCAGCACGACGATACCCTTCTAATCTCATTGCAATCTTGTAGGCTTTGTCCAAAGTTTCTGGTTCCCTTTCTCGTACCTTCATTGCTAAGTCAGTGTCTCGCAGCGCATCCAGGAAAGCACGGATAGCTATCGTTTCGCTGTGAACAGAGGTAGGACCTGGAAAAGCGAGGATCATCAGCTTCCGAATGTCTTGGACCAGTACACTAAGGTCTTCACCCGTTTTCTGACGACGAGTGTTTAACTGTGTTTGGTATAAAGCAGCCTGGTCAGTGCTTCCATACCGGGACTTTAATCTAGCGACCAGATCTTGCCATGTGACAAGCGATTCAGAGTCAAACTCATGTAAGATTTGATCGACCGGTTCTGACAATGCACAGGTTAATTGAGCCAACTTTTCTTCATCTGACCACTGATTACTTGTTGAACATACCTGAAATTTCTTCAGAAATACCTCCACAGAAGTTTTCCCATTGTAACAACCCAGCTTCGTATACTGTCTAGGTTTATTCGTCGGTGGCGCAGCACTCAGAGAAAATTTGTCGTAGTCGGAACCAGGAGCAGATGTAGATGGTTGGGACGATGCAGATTTCTTTGGCTGACTCGAAGCACTTGCTGAAATTTTTCCAGTTTCATGTTCTTTTGTACTGAGACATTTACCATCAGAAACTTGAGCAGAAGCGAAAAGCACTTTTTGTGTCGGAAGTTTTTCAGAATTCAGAAATTTCCTTTTCTCTGGAACTGTGAATTCTGACGGCGGGTAGGGGAAGGTGGCAGCCCAGAGTTGGTCACTGGTTGCATGGCTGGGATGTGCATCTCGAACCAGCACGCTGTGTTGATCCGATGATGAAAAACCCACATTTCTTTTCTCTGAAACTAAACAGCTTGAGTTAGTGTTCACTCTAACATTCTCCTGCCCTAAATCTAACATTTTAGATTCACGATGTAAGCGATTCCTCGGTCGCATATCAGTTACTTCAGATTCATCACTATCGGATTGTTCGCTTCTAGTTATCTTATCGATCAAATCAGTGTTTTCTTGTCGCAGATAATTCTCCGAGTCATGTTCCTTAATTTTAACATTTGTATCTTTACTGCTAAAAGCTTTAGTGTATCTTTCCGAATTTAAATCCTCTGCACCTTTCATCTTCTGAGGTGGGAATTTTCTTGGTCTAGTCCAAATATTTTCTGCTTCTGAACTTTTGACTATTTCCATGTTACTTCTAGTTCCAATTGTATTTTCTGAACTTCTAACCATTTCCTTACCATTTCTTATGGTATAAAATCTACCCCACTTCTGGTACCAGTTGTAACGGTCGGCCCTTCGGACGCCCCAAACTGCGCCCCACCACCGCTCTGTTGTGTGGCATTCAACCTATGGTCTAGAAGTTCAGAGCAATTGTAGTCGAAAGGGTTTACTCGGCTCAGCAGGGATCCAGCTTGCCCAGAGTTCACTTCTGCAGGATATGACCTTTCTCCTCTCTCATCAACCAGGGCCGAGGGAGGACATATGTCCGAGGCGCCTTGTCGGGCAGCAACAACACCGCTTTTCTGGGACTTGTCAGGGTCCACCTCCCACACAACAGAATTACAGGCACATCCTACAGAGAGCTCTACCATCTGATCCTCTAGCCTTCTTATTTGTCTGGTCTGTCGCTCTATCTCTCTCTGGGTATTTTCTTCTAATTCTGTGTATCGTTTCTGACTTAGCTCAAGAGTATTCAAAAGCTTTTCTAATACCGGGGATGGGGCTACAACATGCTCGCCCTCCGTGCTCACAGAAGTTTCTGGTGTGGGACTCCTATCTTCACCCACGGGGCACCCGATGGTAAAAGGCTCCCTCACCTCTTCAGAATCAGGTGCAGACATTATTTGTACAGGTAATTCACTAGACTGTGCATTTAAAGTATTTAATTGCAGAAACCAACAGTCTTAACTACAGTACAAAATTATCGCTTCAACTGAAATTGCTCTACAGCCTAAGGAGAACAATCTCCTTAATTATCGTTCACTAGTATCGATTTAACTCTGAGTCTTTTCAGTTCTACATTTACTAGCCACTACCTCTGCTATACATTTCTAGCCTATTGTCAAACATTTAGCAATCTTGACACGTAGCATTTATCGCTCGGCAATTATTAACGCAATTTAATAATTTGAGGCCACAAGCTTCGATCCTACTTAGCAAAGTTTATACTTTCCTGCTCCCAAGAAATTCCTGATCCTCCCTGAGATAATTTCTTGTCAGTGATATATCTTTTCGGCCCGTTTTGCCTTCCAGATATCAATTTCACACACGAACATCAAATTTCGCCAGTTTCTCGGACGAAACTGCTCCAGCACTTCAACCGTGAGTTGCGCTGTCTCCGAGGACCCAGTTGCTATGCCAATTTCAATCGGAATACGTTTATTTCTCGATTTATTGCACATTTAACTTCCAAAATGTCGTTTTACTCTCAACAGGCCTCACTCTCTCAGATTTTAGTCGCCAACTGTCAAATTTTAGTTAGAACCGCGGCGAATGCCGCGTCGGTCTATTTTGGACCAATCAGAAGCCCTCAATCCTTCGCTTCTGACTATTCTGCATTTGCATATGCTAATTCGCAGCATAATAATGATCATTAGCGCGTTGCAGCACGAAATGCTATTTTTAGATACAGCACTCGATCCATGGCAGTGTTGCCAAAAATATAGTAAGTAAGCCGGAAATCATATCTATATTAAAATAATTAATAGCGATTTCCTAAATCGCTACACTCTCCCACCCATAATTCAGATTTTCCATTACCTTGGAAAATCTAGCAAGAAGGCTAGGATCGAAGCTGTACAAACTTATTCAAAGTCATAACATCATTCTTAACTATCTGTAAAAATCATCAGCTAGCATCAAGCATCAGTATAAAAATGTCTTTCTAATAATACTAATAGACCTAGCACACCAAGTTACAGAACCTTCTAATCTGTACAACATTAACTAAAACTTTTCAATTCATTCACACAGCATGATCCACAACACTCAATTCACTGTTCACATCATATCAAAGAAATACTTAATATTCTTTATGATCTCCAGTGCAATTCTCATCTGCCCGGCAGGATTTACTTCTCTAGCTAAACTCCTATACCGCTCAATCTAGCATCTATCTCTCAACAGGCGAAGGTGATTCCCATGGAGTATCCCTTGATGTAGACATGTAATGAAATATCTCTTTAGTCAGCAAAGCCAGTGAACGCTACTCTAACCAAGATCCAGCAATCCTTTCCCACTCAGGCTACGCCACAGGTCTAGGCAATCTAACTCCTTTTAAAAGGGTGAACCTCTAAAACCCTCTGAGTTACCCATCGGCTTTCCCTATAACCGGGCCCCCAGGTTATCTAAGCTCCAAGCTATAACCACTATCTGGTCCCAAAGGCAAACAGTAAGGCTACCAACAACCATTTTCTATTTCCTTGGACATCTGGGCACACCACTAGATCCGATCTAGTACCACGGGCAATAAGTCTGGCTACCAACAACCAATCATATTATTCCCTGGTCATTTGGACGTCTGGACTCCTCTAGTCCACTGGGCAATAAGTTTGGCTAGACCAATCATTTATCCCCTTCAACGCCTGGGTACCTTAAAAGAACTTGCCATGAATCTCCAGTAAAAGCTCAATTCACCAACAGGCCAACACCAGATATCATACATCTACATTTCTATTCATGATATGCAATCATTTCATCAATGCCTTATTTACATTTTATCGGCAATGCATCACTGACTTTTTAAGCTTAACTATACTACACCTAGCTTTGCATTTTATTTCTCAATGACAGATGTATAGCAATATCATCTCAGTTAAACAGGATAGTGAACCACAACTCCACCATAACCCAGCAATTCCTTCTCACTATGGCAGCACTTAGTTAGGGTACTAGACTCCTTTTCAAAAGGGTGGACCACTAACCAGCTCCACATCCTTATTGGCTTCTCCTGTAGCCACGCCCAAGGTTATCTATGCTCCAAGCAATAACCAACTAATCTCATCCACCCAGGTAATAGATTTTCTATTCCTATGGACATCCGGGGCCCCTTAAAAGAATCTGCCATGGATTAACACTAAAGCATTAATTCACAATCAAGCTAACTTCAGATATCATGCATCTCTATTTCTATTATTTCTTTTTATATGCAATTACTATCACCATATTTTATTTCAATAGTTATGCAATTATTAACTAAACATTTTATTCCAACAACTGCCTGGAGCCACAAGCTAGAGAAAGTCCTCTGACACAAAAATCATGCTCCAGCATCAACTCTTTCAATTCCTCTTACACTAGTACATCTATATATGCAAAGGCGCTACACAAATCTCTGCACAAACACTTATCTACACAAAAGCGCTATGGAAGAATCAACAGCGCTCTACAAAGATTCATATACAGTAACTCAAACACAGATACACAATACGAAACTCAAACACAGCTTTACTCAAGCAATTCATCAAAAAGCAACTAAACCAAAGGGTTCTCTCCTTTCATCGCAACCCCGTCGCAATTAAGCGACATCCTAACTTCTACTGATACATTCTTTTCATCCTAGGGCGCCCCCCCCGGGTCGAGGTACCGGACCCAAAATCCCATGGGACAAGGGACCCACTTAACCCTCTTGTCATACCCGACATTCATAGCAGTGGCTTGGCGCTGCATAAATTTTCTGGCAATCACAACTTTATTTGCATCCTTTTCAACTTGAGCCACAACAAAATCATCGGTATTTGACAAGACATTAATAACTTGCACCTCGCCTAAAACTAAATCATTTTGCATGCACAGCTCTCTTGACAAGAGAAGATTTGGAGTGAATTCGTTTCCGTCACTCTCGCTGGCACGGTAGGCGATGATGACAAGCGAAGGACTGACTTCCCCACAAGTGGAACTGGCAGAATCGAAGGGCAGATGCACATCCCGCTGGTTCTGGGCTACCACCTGGTGATCGGTTGGGTTCTTGCGGCGAACAGACAGATCGGTGCTTCGGTCGGCTGACGGGGCTCCAGATTCGACCAGTTTCTGCTGCACTGCATCCAGTTTCCCGACGATTTCTGAGCTCGAAAACTCAGTTTGACTTTCAGCGTCCACTTCACTGTTCGTAAAAGATTGATTATCGCAGAAGCTGGTTATTCGGCGACACTGGTTTGGGCTACTCTTTCGCCAAACGTCAATCCGGAAGTTTCGGATGAGGATCCATCCTTTACCGACATGCCACAGGACATCTTCTTTAATCATCCACGACAAACCGAGGATGAGTTCTGTGACCTGTTCGGTTACTAAACAGGGAATGTCAAATGGACGACCTTCAATTCTCAGTCTGAGTACAGTTTCTCCCACAACACGAATCGCAGAACCATTGGCAGCCTGCAGTAACTGTGTGGAGCCTTTAATTTCGGATGGGTCTACCAACGAAGCTGGACACAGTGTCTTTTCGCAACCCGAGTCCAGCAGAGCTAACAGTCTTTTGCCTTTAACTGTTACTGACAGGTACGCATCATTACTTCCCATCACATGTCGAGCGTTACTCATTTCTGGCTCTTCTTCCAGTTCTTCACTTCTCGACGAGGGGTCGTGTTTCCGGTTAGAACAATTTCGAGCGAAATGACCGGGTTCGTTGCATTGGAAGCAGCGTTTATCGTTCGAATAGTATCTCTGGGAATTAGGTCTTGTTCTCCAGTTGTTTTGAAATCTGGCTGGGGCATTTTGTCTCCTCGACGGTGACTGTTGCGGTGATCGCCATGAATTACCCGGTTTAACAGACGATGGATAATTCCCAGGAGAGTTTATTTGTTTTTCGATTTGATCAAGCCGACGAAGAATTTCTCCTTGAAACTGTGAGGGGAAATTTTCTGATGATGATTCTGTTTCCTTTGCAGTTTTTACTTGGCTGGCATTCCGATCAGCACGACGATACCCTTCTAATCTCATTGCAATCTTGTAGGCTTTGTCCAAAGTTTCTGGTTCCCTTTCTCGTACCTTCATTGCTAAGTCAGTGTCTCGCAGCGCATCCAGGAAAGCACGGATAGCTATCGTTTCGCTGTGAACAGAGGTAGGACCTGGAAAAGCGAGGATCATCAGCTTCCGAATGTCTTGGACCAGTACACTAAGGTCTTCACCCGTTTTCTGACGACGAGTGTTTAACTGTGTTTGGTATAAAGCAGCCTGGTCAGTGCTTCCATACCGGGACTTTAATCTAGCGACCAGATCTTGCCATGTGACAAGCGATTCAGAGTCAAACTCATGTAAGATTTGATCGACCGGTTCTGACAATGCACAGGTTAATTGAGCCAACTTTTCTTCATCTGACCACTGATTACTTGTTGAACATACCTGAAATTTCTTCAGAAATACCTCCACAGAAGTTTTCCCATTGTAACAACCCAGCTTCGTATACTGTCTAGGTTTATTCGTCGGTGGCGCAGCACTCAGAGAAAATTTGTCGTAGTCGGAACCAGGAGCAGATGTAGATGGTTGGGACGATGCAGATTTCTTTGGCTGACTCGAAGCACTTGCTGAAATTTTTCCAGTTTCATGTTCTTTTGTACTGAGACATTTACCATCAGAAACTTGAGCAGAAGCGAAAAGCACTTTTTGTGTCGGAAGTTTTTCAGAATTCAGAAATTTCCTTTTCTCTGGAACTGTGAATTCTGACGGCGGGTAGGGGAAGGTGGCAGCCCAGAGTTGGTCACTGGTTGCATGGCTGGGATGTGCATCTCGAACCAGCACGCTGTGTTGATCCGATGATGAAAAACCCACATTTCTTTTCTCTGAAACTAAACAGCTTGAGTTAGTGTTCACTCTAACATTCTCCTGCCCTAAATCTAACATTTTAGATTCACGATGTAAGCGATTCCTCGGTCGCATATCAGTTACTTCAGATTCATCACTATCGGATTGTTCGCTTCTAGTTATCTTATCGATCAAATCAGTGTTTTCTTGTCGCAGATAATTCTCCGAGTCATGTTCCTTAATTTTAACATTTGTATCTTTACTGCTAAAAGCTTTAGTGTATCTTTCCGAATTTAAATCCTCTGCACCTTTCATCTTCTGAGGTGGGAATTTTCTTGGTCTAGTCCAAATATTTTCTGCTTCTGAACTTTTGACTATTTCCATGTTACTTCTAGTTCCAATTGTATTTTCTGAACTTCTAACCATTTCCTTACCATTTCTTATGGTATAAAATCTACCCCACTTCTGGTACCAGTTGTAACGGTCGGCCCTTCGGACGCCCCAAACTGCGCCCCACCACCGCTCTGTTGTGTGGCATTCAACCTATGGTCTAGAAGTTCAGAGCAATTGTAGTCGAAAGGGTTTACTCGGCTCAGCAGGGATCCAGCTTGCCCAGAGTTCACTTCTGCAGGATATGACCTTTCTCCTCTCTCATCAACCAGGGCCGAGGGAGGACATATGTCCGAGGCGCCTTGTCGGGCAGCAACAACACCGCTTTTCTGGGACTTGTCAGGGTCCACCTCCCACACAACAGAATTACAGGCACATCCTACAGAGAGCTCTACCATCTGATCCTCTAGCCTTCTTATTTGTCTGGTCTGTCGCTCTATCTCTCTCTGGGTATTTTCTTCTAATTCTGTGTATCGTTTCTGACTTAGCTCAAGAGTATTCAAAAGCTTTTCTAATACCGGGGATGGGGCTACAACATGCTCGCCCTCCGTGCTCACAGAAGTTTCTGGTGTGGGACTCCTATCTTCACCCACGGGGCACCCGATGGTAAAAGGCTCCCTCACCTCTTCAGAATCAGGTGCAGACATTATTTGTACAGGTAATTCACTAGACTGTGCATTTAAAGTATTTAATTGCAGAAACCAACAGTCTTAACTACAGTACAAAATTATCGCTTCAACTGAAATTGCTCTACAGCCTAAGGAGAACAATCTCCTTAATTATCGTTCACTAGTATCGATTTAACTCTGAGTCTTTTCAGTTCTACATTTACTAGCCACTACCTCTGCTATACATTTCTAGCCTATTGTCAAACATTTAGCAATCTTGACACGTAGCATTTATCGCTCGGCAATTATTAACGCAATTTAATAATTTGAGGCCACAAGCTTCGATCCTACTTAGCAAAGTTTATACTTTCCTGCTCCCAAGAAATTCCTGATCCTCCCTGAGATAATTTCTTGTCAGTGATATATCTTTTCGGCCCGTTTTGCCTTCCAGATATCAATTTCACACACGAACATCAAATTTCGCCAGTTTCTCGGACGAAACTGCTCCAGCACTTCAACCGTGAGTTGCGCTGTCTCCGAGGACCCAGTTGCTATGCCAATTTCAATCGGAATACGTTTATTTCTCGATTTATTGCACATTTAACTTCCAAAATGTCGTTTTACTCTCAACAGGCCTCACTCTCTCAGATTTTAGTCGCCAACTGTCAAATTTTAGTTAGAACCGCGGCGAATGCCGCGTCGGTCTATTTTGGACCAATCAGAAGCCCTCAATCCTTCGCTTCTGACTATTCTGCATTTGCATATGCTAATTCGCAGCATAATAATGATCATTAGCGCGTTGCAGCACGAAATGCTATTTTTAGATACAGCACTCGATCCATGGCAGTGTTGCCAAAAATATAGTAAGTAAGCCGGAAATCATATCTATATTAAAATAATTAATAGCGATTTCCTAAATCGCTACATTACTTCATCGTTCAAGATGACAAGGGCTTAAAAGTATATGTGAAGGCCTAGATGTGATACTTGTTTTCTGTAACCAATAGAAAATGAGACTTTCCAAACAAACAAAAAGGTTACAGGTTTAATAAATATGTTTGAAAATTTTCATTGTATTTGTCTTCACTATTTCCTGCAAACAACAATTTCTGCAAGACGGCTTCTTTCTTCAGACAGTAAATTCGACAGTGACATAGAAATGAAACAACAGTTCAGCAGATCATTAGGTGTCTAGGTATCTCATTACCAGCCACGCCAAAACCGACAGTACTTGTTATCAATGTTCTTATTTTAAGTACATTACGATGGAATACTGCAAGTACCGTACGTGAATCAGTTACTTGATACATTTTGTTGGGCAGGCAATGAGCTCACGTTTCTAGACAACATCCATCATATGCAGAAAAACAGGTCGAATTTGGCTACAACTGTCGAAGTTCAAACAACTTACAAACAAACCAATGAATAAAAATAAATACTGCTCTACGCTAAAAACCTCGACTACAATTAGCACACTTTGCGAAGGTGGCAAGGGATTCTGGGGTGGAGTAATTTCTTCGGGGGTGGGGGAGTTGGCCAAGCAGTGGCTCTGAGCTGTTGATGTTGGTGTGATGTTTACGCATGATCCCTCTTGTAGGCGTATTTGATCAGATCAACAACGCGGTTGCTGTAGCCATACTCGTTGTCGTACCTGGAAAACAATGCAGCGTATTCAAAAATTTCATACTCAAAACAAGAACAGTCATTTGAACAACCTCAGAGGCACTTACGGGCATAAAGATCAGAAGATGTGGATTCCTGAAGTATCCACATCTTCAGATATCTTCAGGATAAAGGTAAATGTCTGTCTGTCATTGGTTTTCATATATATATATATATATATATATATATATATATATATATATATATATATATCTGTCTGTCTGTCTCTCTCTCTCTCTCTCTCTCTCTCTCTCTCTGTCTGCATGCAGCAAATCAAGTCTTATCTTTCCAGGAACAGTGTACTTACTTACTTACATGCCACTGTACATTCACATCATGCATTATACTTATTTTTACATAATATTATATTGATTAATAGAACACATCTTCTATCTGTTCTATAGTGGACTCACTGTTCCACTCAATGTTCTAACCTTCACCTACATTAAACTTCGTTTCATACGAACTATTGTATATTTTCACATTATGAGGAATCTTTCAGAAACATTGACTTTATAAACGCTTATATCAGCTATATAAATGTACGATTACAATTGCAATTACAGTTACTTTTACTCCTCTAATCATATTTTTAAAAAAAGAAAAGAAATTATCAGTTGCAAACAGAACTAAACTGATGTACCAAACTGCAACATGTCTTTACACTGCAAACTACTCACTACGTAGCTCACATGCTTTACACCATTATAGGCATCTGTAAACGCCAATAAAAATTTTAGCCTCAGTTTCACTACTCTTTCAACCGTTGTCATGGCAGCAGTTGCTACAGTGTTACGTACCAAGCGACCAGCTTGACGAAGTGATCATTGAGGGCGATTCCAGCCTTCGCATCAAAGACGCTGCTGTAGCTACTCGTGTTGAAATCTGACGAGACAACTTCATCTTCTGTGTAGAAGAGGATTCCCTTGAGAGGTCCGTCAGCCGCCGCCTTCACAACTTTCTTGATTTCGTCATAGGATGCCTAAGCAAAAACGCACAGAATTTCAGCACCACGCTACAGTTACACAACAGCTTAGCCAAGTTTAAGATGGTTCATATATAGCGCTTTTATTTAATTAAAGCTACATTTCAATCTAAGAAGGCCTGTATTTCAATCAAGTCTGTATTTCAATTAGGGGTGTGTGCTTATGGCTCAAAGTGTAAAAACAGAAGTGCTTCGACAACTTTCCAGGCTGTGCTGGCCTAGTAAGTAGTAGGCAGCGTACAAATTTGAAAATAATTGTGACTGTTCAGACACACTTTAAGCCCTGGCTGCATTTCACTCAAGGTTGTATTTCACACAAGACAAACTACTCATGCAGTGAAAGTGCAACTATTGCTATTTTTATTACGGATTTATAAAGCATCTTTCATAGTGCATATTAATCAGAGGCAAAGTAAATTATTGTCTGAAAGGTTGGCCATGGGAATGATAGAATAGCTGTCAGCAGAAGCTGCTTTTCCTTTCATGTTTACAAAATTCAGGCATGCATGCCGAACTTCTAATGCAAGTCCATGGATCTCAGTAGTTCACTCCACATGATTTCTAGCATATCTTACAACAGGTTAATAGGCTGAACCATATTATTTGCCATAGATTCAATGTACTACATCTGTCTTGCTTTCCAACTCTCTTTAATTCACTTGTCCACTCACCCCTTTCTCCAGGCGGACTGTCAGGTCGACTACTGACACGTTGGGAGTGGGAACA
Organism: Lumbricus terrestris; assembly: GCA_949752735.1. Taxonomy (NCBI): domain Eukaryota; kingdom Metazoa; phylum Annelida; class Clitellata; order Crassiclitellata; family Lumbricidae; genus Lumbricus; species Lumbricus terrestris. The sequence continues at coordinate 67,599,622 of OX457037.1, read as the reverse complement.
CGGAATGCCATTCCAGTCAGCTTGCCATTGAGCGCCGGAATGACCTTTCCGACGGCCTTGGCTGCTCCGGTGGATGAAGGGATGATGTTCTGGGCAGCGGTACGTCCACCACGCCAGTCCTTGTTGCTTGGACCATCAACCGTCTTCTGGGTGGCAGTGTACGCATGAACGGTGGTCATCAGCCCCTCAATGATCCCAAAGTTATCATTGATGACCTTCGCCAGTGGAGCCAGGCAGTTGGTTGTGCATGATGCATTACTGAATCAATAAAAAATAATATTTCAATTATAACAATGCCCTCGTAAAGTCAACTGTAATGCTTTGAAAGTTTATTTAGGTATTTGAGTCATTTCTTGGATGTCAATTGTAACCGAGAAAATACGAGAATCAAACACTGGTAATGGTATGGTCAAAAAAATAGCAAGCGTAGTAGCATACACTGCTCTGGACATAGAATTTCTCTCGTCAGACCCATCTTAAAAGAATGGAGACACTCTTGACGTTCTTTACACACAGCCACATATGAACACATCCATTGTGACACTACTGGTGCTTCATGTAGATTGATTTGTAAAGAAGATAACAAAAATTGACTGCCAAAATGAGTTTTACCTGATGACGCTGTGAGATGATTCATATTTCTCCTCATTCACCCCAATGACGTACATCGGGGCATCAGCGGACGGGGCAGAGATGATGACCTTCTTAGCTCCACCCTTCAAGTGAGCAGACGCTTTGTCGATGGTTGTGAAGCAACCGGTTGACTCAACGACATAATCAGCTACGTCGTTCTTCCACGGGATGTTCGAAGGATCTCTCCTGCAATCATCAACACAAACACCGTCATCATTGTTAATGGTGTGGTGGTGTAAATGGGTAAGTTTGTTCCCTTGCAGCCGGGGGGTCAAGGCTTTTTTTAACGTGCAGTTCTACACAAAACGTGCAGTTCTAAATGGATTCGTGCAGTTGTAGAAGCACTTCCGTCACGTTCCGTGCAGTTAAAACTAGTAAAAAATAGGCCATTTTCCTCAGATTGGGAGTAATTTACCATGGAGGTTGAGAAAGGAGAGAAGAGGATGTGCAGTTCTAAAAATTCCTTAAAAACGGCCCTGGCGGGAGGGTTGCAGGTTTGAATCCACCTCAAGTCGCCACGTAGGGACCCTGGGCAAGTCCTTCACTTGCAATTACTCATGCGTTTTGGTGTAATACTCTGATGCAGTGTTCGTGCTGTAGTCGGGAGCACCTCTGAGTAGAGACAGCTTGAAGGAGAGCTGCAACAAGCATGCATACAAACAAAGGTCATACGTTCTCTTTTCTCCAATTCTAATCTAATAATCTTAGATACAAAAACTTCTTTTCGCTATTTGATTGCATCTTATTATTACTGCTACTCTCCCACTATTGTTTTACATTGTGATCATTACTATTAATTTATTAATAAATTATTATCAATCTCTACAACGGTTTTTTTAATATTTGTAGTAGCAATACTACTGCTGCACTAGCATCGCATTGATCAGCAGTAATGTTTACGATACAGCTAATTGTTCATAATTTGAGGAAAATTCTAGAAGTAGAATGTGTCACCATTGCAATTGTTGCCTCATGTCTACATTGTTAGAAAATTATAACTTCTTATAGATCTTATTGTTACTGCCAGTCAAATTGAGCTGACCACTGGCTCGCACAATGTGGGACCCCTTTACATCCCAAAAACATGGCTGTCTGAGATGAGGCTGTTACTATAATTACATTACATAGATTACAGTCTGATTACGGTAGCTGTCTTACTCTCCATAGACTGAGATGGCTTTGCCGTTGACGATCAGCTTCGTCTCGTCATGTGAGACCGTGCCCTTGAACTGTCCGTGGGTGCTGTCGTACCTGAACATGTACACCTAGAAATAAACAGAAGTATTTTACAAGTCATGGTCACTTCTTTTATTATTACTGTATAGATCACAGGAGAAATAAGATGCAAGGCAGATCTATATATGGTACAATAGATATCAGTGCATGGCATTGTGAAGCAGCACTATGAATGCAACATTGTCACATATTTAGTCAATTAGCATTTTGGGATAGTGAAAATGAAAAACCAATATAAAATTCTCTGTCAGTGAAAAAAAACTAGTTAATCACAGAACCTCTTAAACACTTTTTTAACATAAAAATGTCATCAAATGCAATGAATCCTAGCAGCTGCCATCTTTGTGTACACTGCCAGCAGAAAAATTTGTTTTTTCTGTAAGCGAATTAAAAAATGATAATCGATTCAAAATCAGATTTCTAAAATCAATTGGTTTGCCAAAAAAAACATTATTGGAAAAAGTTATTAACAACCCTAATTTGGACCCATATGGGAATATGGTCACACATGAGAATATATGTAGGTCCAGTCAGGGTTGTTTTAAGGAATTTTTAGAACTGCACAACTCCTTCCTTTCTTTCACATCCTCCATGGTAAATTACTTCCAATCAGAGGACAATGACCTTTTTGCTAGTTTTAACAGTACAGAAGTGCTTCTACAACTGCACATTTTGTGTACAACTGCACGTTAAAAAAGCCCTGGGTCCAGTGTTGGTCTTGTATGGGCAGAAAAAGTCACGAGACTTACCATGTAGTTGAGGTCAATGAATGGATCATTGATGGCAACCACGTCGACTCCCCTCTCCAGAGCGACTCGCGTCACCAGACGACCAATACGACCAAAACTACAACCAACGTATCGTAACTGTAATCGTATAATATCTGTGTAATGTATCTCCATACAGACTATTCAAAGGGAATCTCCATGCTAGCCAACATGAGGTTAGTAAGTAAAAAGCAACGGGTATGTCAGCCGGTAGTAGACTGTGTCTAGGTAATCAATAGTTATCATCGTCAGAAGATATAAAAAATTTAAACAGTTACTTTTCCCTTTTACAGAAACTGCTTGCATGCATTGTTCAGTGAAACTGGAATTTATATAGTACAAGCAGACGAAGTGAGGAAGTGGGGTGCTGTTTACCCTAGACAAGATTCATCCAAGTTTAATACTGAAATTCTATCACTCAGCAACAGACCCCTTATCTTTCAATTTGTTGCAATGCCTCTGACTGAAAGACCAAACACATCACTGAACACTTTGACCTCAAGGTACAAGTTAACTATAATAGTTTGTGCTAGCGACATACAAGGTAACTTCAACTTTAATGTATACACAGCGGCTAGAAGCATGCTGGCTGGTAATCAGTGTTCCCTTTGGTGATGAAAGATCAGACGCTGACCTGACCAATGACCAGGGCTTAAAGTATGCCTGGACGGTCATGGACGGCGTCCATGCACTTATTTTAAAATCTGAACGCCGTCCTGCCACTTATTGGCCAGCACAGTCTAGAAAGATAAGGCGCGTCCAGGCACTTCTTTTGGAAAGATAAGAGGCGTCCAGGCACTTATTTTTTCACACTTTAAGCACTGCCAATGACCATGACTTGTCAATACGTTTAGACAGGATTGACTCATTTCAAGTTTACAACATGACTGCAAACTAAAAGGTCATCGGTTAACTGACTCACCCGTTGATTCCGACTTTTGCCATTGTGCTCCACTCGGAAGAATGTCTCAACTACGGAAGAAGGAGGACTTGACCTGATGGCAGCGAATTCTATAAACAGAAATTCACATCAAAACAGGAAAATGATTTAGTTCTATGCAGAAATCATTGAAGCATTTTCACTGCATTTCAAACTGAACCATTGTTCATGTCCTCATTGTTTGAAAATGAAAGCCATCACAAGGGAGCTAATAATAGCCGACCTTAACCTGCAAGGTCATTCATGGCTCAAAATATTTACTAAGCTTGAAGCTCTCCAGTTTTCTGCCAGGAAGGCGCAATTTAATTTTTATCCAAGCCAGGATTAATTATCGAAAAATCCAAAAAGGATCAAATAACTACTTAAACTATTGCATTATTGCATAATAGCCCTAAAGAAAATGTTCAAAGTAGTTGATCACATATTTCTCATCATCACTTCATGCTAGGTCTATATAGCATTTTAATATTGTAAAGGCTCATCAAGTCTTAGCCTAGCAACTAGTCTATATCCTATTAAAAACTGTTCAATCTGTAGTCTAGTTGGCTCTAGTCCTCTAGAAGTCCAGGCTGCTCATAGCATTGATGGCTTAGTTTCATATGAGTGACTTACCTACTTAAATGGATCGAAACTGCTCTGCAAGGATTTCCCGTTAATAAAATCCTATTGTAAGAAATTAACACTAGGAATTGGCGCTATATAATCGTCTTGATTGTCATCCTAGAAACTATTTAATTCCTGGAAGTGTTGTCTGGCATCTGCCACAGACCACCTCGCCAACGCGAGTCAAGGTCGAATCAAGGTCGTTGACATCAGTGTCGTTTTGCAGGAAAAATCTTCACTTTGCACCAATCGCATTCGAAAAGGACTACAAATGCTTGTTCGCTGTCCATGGTTCTTGTTGGACATGCCAAAATGTGAGATAGTTAAAGTAAATTAAGAAATCTACAGCCACTAATCTGGCCATTCCTGGAAGCATCCAGTGCCTAAGCCCACCGAGTCTTTTAGACAAACATTGAACTAAAACGCGATGTGCTATCCACAAAATCGTCCCATTTCTGCTCCCTACTTTCATCAAAGCATCTTTATTTTTCATATAAATTAAGAAGAAAAGCAAGTAAGTAATTTTAAATTACGAATTAAGATCTTCTGTTCTTCCGCTGCACAACTTACCCCACAGCCGTCAACGTCAGAGTGAAGATAACGAGACGAGATGATCGGAACCGTTCTGCAGAGGCTGAAGTCAGCTGTCAATCATCTCGGCAGCAGTGGGCGTGGCCAAATCTTCGGCAATTTCCGCCATTGGTCGACGATTCAAAATTTTCTTTAAAACTTTTTTCTATGGGGTGGAATGCAGAGTTTAATTAGATAAATTGAGTCAGCCAAATTGGTTCTTCATTAATATTACGTGAAATTTTCTTTTTCCTTAAAGTTTCAATTTTAAAAGGCGCGTCGGGATTGGTCTAAATTTGGCGCTGAAGTTTCGGCTGCCAAGGTAGAGGTCGACGCAAATAGAGGCAGTCAGTGGCCAAGCGGCGGTGTCTAGGCCAACTGCTGGTGCTAACGAATGGGAAGAGTCTAAGGCTCTAAGCACGGTCTAGGCATACAGCTGAACAGTGGTGAACTTGATAAGCGAAGTACGTAACGTGAGTCGGAGCCGACCTCTGGGAACGCACGTGTCGGCTGAAAATGTCCCCGTTGACCTGATTTTCATTTTCTACTTCCAGTCTGGCTTTAGTCTCTAGGCCTAAACCAAAGCTCCACCTCTCGCTATCTCCCCACAGGTCTTTCACTCATAACTGAAAACATTGATCTTTCACAAATCCTATCATGATTCTTCCACTTCTCCTCACATCCTTCGCCATTGCAACTCTAAACATCACCCACCTTAGCCGTACATATAGGGCTATCTGCAGGTCTGTTTTAAAGGAATTTTTTGAACTGCACAACCCCTTCTTTCCCTTCCCATCCTCCATGATAAATTACTTCCAATCGTATGACAATGACCGTTTTTGCTAGTTTTAACTGCACAGAACTTGTGGCAGAACTGCTTCTACAGCTGCACAAAATCCATTTAGAACTGCTTCAACTGCACATTTTGTGTACAACTGCACACTAAAAAAGCCCTGCCTATGTGCATGCCTGACTCTCCGGACTTTACCAGATGCCTATCGATTTTGTTTTGATTAAGCGCCTGTGATAAGCTGGTTCCCGCGACTTGGCTTTTGTGGGCGTTGTAGAAGTCTCGATATTACGATGACGATTACACTTGCCTCCGTTTGCAAAATCAGGACCACACAATAAAGGTTTATTTAGGCTCGGTGGAAGACGAACACACACGTGCACACGCATATAATATAGGCTATAACATCCATAATTGTGGGGCGCGGTGGAGTAGACTGGTGGGTTCGGTGCCTTGGAACTGGAGGGTTCCAGGTTCGAAACCGCCTCAAGCCGCCGTGTAGGGACCCTGAGCAAGTTCTTGATTCGCAATTGCTCGTGCGCTTCGACGTTAAACTCCGATGCAGTGCCCGCGCTGTAGTCGGGAGAGCCTCTGAGTAGCTAGCTGAAGGTGCGCTCTAGTAACGCGAGAAAGAAATAAATTCATACATTAGACGAAGTCTACCTTATTGGCGAAGAAAACGTTGGCTGTGCTTTTGAGCCTTCGACCTTTATTATAGGCCGCCCATGCACAAAATAGTTAGTATATTATGGTCTAGGCCTACTCGGCATGCAGCGGTCAACATTTTATAGGCCTGCAAGTGTAGGCTATAAACTTAGCGTTTTCAATTATAGGCCATTTTTGTCTGATATGCCTCCTAAGGTCTTCTAGCTGCTGGTCCATTTAGCTAAATTATTATTATTTTTATTATTTTGTTTTTATATAGCGCATTTTCGAAGTGACCTGCTCAGAAGCGCCCCCAGACAGTCCAACAATGTCATAGCAAGGTGCTTTCCATTCGCCCTATATATATATAGGCAAATGTGGATCCAGGTTCGTCCGTACCGATGGTCTATATAGCTATAGCTGATTTCAGATAATATCTGAATTCTGGTTCAGTCTGGTTAGCACAGTCCGTTCAATTAAGTCTTAAATGGCGTGGCACGGTGACACCCATTCAATCTTGCAGCTGTGGTGAAGGATATCTCATCCAATCGATTCGTTGAAAAATAAACAGGGTCAAGTTGCGAGTAACTTAGGCAATAGGTCTACTAAGTCACATTTGCAGTCGCAGTAGCTGTCAAGACTTGGAATGATGATCGACCTAAATGATGTCTATAATATAGCCCTGTATTTCTCAAGTAATTAGGCTATAGGCTACTTGATGAATCCTTACGTGGACAATTATACGTCAGTCCCATGGAGTATAAGAATTGTGGAAAACAACTGGGGGGTCAGACTTTGATTCACGCGAAGCTGTAGTGTGCAAAAACTTTACTGTGGGGTCCCACGAAAGACAGGGGTCAACTTGTAGCCTCCCAATTCCCCCACAGATTTTCCCATGTTGCCCCTCTGTCTCATACAGTTTTGTCGTCATCTCCAACCTGAGGGCCTCCATGTTGTCTCCCTTCAGTTTCCATGTTCTTATTCGTTTTGCTTGCTTCGCTTTCCTAAGTTTTCTTTGTTGTCGTGGGTGGTGGTATTTGCAGTTTAACGTCACTGTGTGGTAACAAAGACCATTAGCGACACCCTCCTCCTTTATCCAGGCATGGGATTGGCACTGGCAGAGTGCAACCAGTGTCGTAGTTGTCGTGGAGTCTTCATCTGCATCCTCATAATCACGACAGGGTGGGCAAAAAAACCTACCGTTTTTTGTCAATTTCTTGCTACTGCTTTTGGCTCACCTTTTCCCGCTGCATTGATTGATAGCCAGTATAGGAATCTAATAGGGCGGGGGCACAGACTGTGCAAATTTCTCAATGGAGGTCATGGCCGGATTGGCACATCCCTGGATCCACCCCTGTACGACAATGTGGATAAAGAGCCACAGAACTTGCCCCTGCCAGAATTTCTCTTCTGCCAGAACTTTTGCCCGGCAGAACTTTTCCTTGTCAGAACTTTTCCCATGCCAGAATTTAAACCCTGCCAGGATTTTTTCCTGCCTGAACTTTTGCCCTGCCAAAGCTTTGCCCTGCCAGAATTTTTCTCTCCCAGAACTTTTCTAAGTTTTCTCTCCAAGAACTTTTGACCTGCCGGAATTTCGCCATGCCAGAACTTTTGCCCTGCAAGAATTTTTGCCATACCAGAGATAGGGTTGCCAGGCGTCCGGTAATGAACCGGACAGTCCGGTATTTGCACAAACTGTCCGGTCAGAAATTTCAGACATTACCGGACATGGCTGTGTCCGGTAAATAATTATTGCTAGCAACAAGTGTATTTGGAGTGTGTAGTTTCTTGGGGCCATGAAAACAATATTTTATCTGCTTATACGATTTTCCCGCGTATAAAGAATTGCCTTTTGAAACAAAACCAAATTTATAGCCTACAAACGGATCATTTTCGAAATGTCAGCGTCGTTAAATAAACTATCATAACAGAGCCAAAATAATATATATATATATATGATGCACGGATCATTCTAGCCTGTATAACCTACGTTGTGCGTATAAAGTTGGAGGTTTGATTGATAGTTCAAATAATGCTTGAATCGAATCTCCGTACTTATGCTATGTCCCTGTCTGTCTGTCTGTTCGTCTGTCTGTCTCTCTCTGCACAAACGATCTCTCCCTCTCTGTCTGTCTATATCTCCCTCCTTTCCCTTAAGGCTTAAACACGGGCGCTTGTAATAATCTGTCTGTGCTTATCTGCCTCTCTATCTGTCTATGTCTGACTGTGTCAATCTACCACCCTAGCTCGCTCTGGTCTTTCTAGTCGGTATCACCCCACACTGATTAATTATATTTGTCTCGACTACAAAGATTCCCGTCCTAATTATTTTGCCTTGCAAGTCTATAGGTCAACTGAGGCATGGAGGTTCACGACTGTGGTTATCTACAGAATGGAACTGAGTGCTAAAATCGTTAAATGTGTTTTGAATATTGTTTAATTTTGGGAATTCACTGGCTGCCATATATATTTACATATATGTATATAATATGTATATATATTAAAACATGAATTACCCAACGTTTCCCGGGAAATTTCGGTTTTTCATCCTCCCCGCCAAGCCTCGCACACGCACACACACACACACACACACACACACACACACACATGGTCCCGTAACGTGATAATTAACCATTGTCCGGTAATTTCCTGAAGGTCATCTGGCAACCCTAACCAGAGAGCGGACGTAGGCCTAAACAGTATTATAAGAAACCATCGACGTAAGAAACAATACGCTCGAATAAATTCTGGCAGAGCAAAAATTTCTGTCAGGGCAACGAGTCAATGACCAGGACAAAGCTTTTTACCAGGACATTTGACCTGTCATGCGTTGGCGTAGAGCCGCCCCTGCAAGCATTTTCCGGGGTCAATGCGACCGAATTCTAAGCCTATAGGCCTAAACAGTTACTGTAGGCCTACGCTAAAATATTGGCACAGTTAACAACTTTCTAATTAAAATTTAATTGGAAATAAAATGTTCTGTACAATTGAGCAACGACTAGCGATCATAGACTATCGACTAATGTTTAATAATAAAATTTAAAGTTTCGTGCAGCTGTTCAAGATAATAACGATCGATATAATAGTTGACCGAAATGAGGTCACCAGGGTCGCCAGACGGCGTTGTTGTTCCCTTCGTCAATTGTTTGTGGAATCTGATTTCCTTTGGCATCTCTTTGATTACCGTTGATGTCCAACTCACTGAAGGCCACTCTGTTGCACCGCTGGTCATTAACTGACCGTCCGCTGTCCACTGCTACAGGCTGAACATTAGCAAACGGCGGGTAATCGCATGCTTTTGCCAGATCAACACCAGCACATTCTGAAATGGCGGTACACGAACTACGCCCCGCCTTCCGGCTGTCAATCAACGCCTGTGGCTCCCCGCAGCGAATTCTTTTCGAACTACACGGTTGGTGTTGGAATAGCCTTCGGCGATGTTTTGCTAAACGATTGACGGGGCTGTTGTTGTCGAGTGGTGTTTCTTGCCCAGCGGATTGGCAAGAGACTGCCTTGCCTTGGGTCTGAGTCGACGTTGAAGAGGCGATGAATTTGTGTGATTTCGAGCAATACGAAATCGAGTTGACGTCGTTGAGTCGTGTGGCCAATTGAGTTAACATTTTCGAGCTGTCCACTGAATTCATTGCTCCCGTTTGTCGGAGATATGTTGCGACCTCTTTTGCACAGTCGGCGAAACCGTCGCGGTACGATTGTATGACATCAGTCGCAGAGTCTACAATGAAATCAAATGAACATGATCACAATCCATTTCAATAGTCGTTGCTTCGGTAACGCTCTTGGATAAGCTGCAAGCGCTCGTAAATAAGCTGGTGCCCTGCGCTTGGCTTTTGAGTGGCGTTTTACAAATTTGGAGATGACGATTAGCTCCTGTAAACAATAGCCTACATCCACTACAATAAGTTTATAACCCCCTACGGCCCCACCCTCAAACAGCCATCGGCTGCGTGTTTTAGCTTGCCTATAATATACGAGAAACGAATGCATAGACTTGACCAAGAATAAAAGAATAATGATTTTGCTTCTTTATTTATCACCTATAGGCCTAAGGAGTATTTAATTACTATTTACCCCACCCTACCCTACTCCTCAAACTGGGTTGATCTTGGCGTATGGTCCCTTCGGGTGTTTCCGTGTTTTGAGTTCTAGCCGACTTAAAGTCTTAAACAAAGAGTTCATAACTTCGTATACGCTATAGCCTAATTAGGTCTATATAGTCGACTCATCACTCACATAGGCCTGCAGGTTCTGTCTTGCAACGATAGCCTATAGGGTTAAAGAATGAATATTGTCGAACAGTGATACACAATGACACTTGTCAAAATTGTTGCAGACCTACTAGTCATAAATTATGAGTGTTACATCATACATGGAGTATATATGAGTAGATTAATAGCCTATTATATACTAACTTTGTCTGTGAAGATTGCGAAGGTATCTGACAGCCATCTCCAATATGTCGGCCTTTTCGAGTTTAGATTGAGCAGACTAAAATACGAACAAAACAATCCGTAAATCCATTGTGTCTAACAAAATTTCCTTAATTCAACACCTATGACTAGCTACAGACAGTAGCCTATAGTCGTAATCTCAACATTTATAAAACGCTATTTAAAAGCTAAGTGTGGGGTAAACAGCTAATAATAGGCCTATTCAAAAGCAGCGCGTTGCATGGAAGGTTTGCTTCAGCGTAGATTATAGGCTACAGTGCACATGGAAATAATATTATATCATATATAGAAGGATTAATGGAAGAAGAGCTCTGGACAGATGATGGTGATGGTAGGTGAGCTGTATAAGGTTAGCTCTATACACAAATTTATAGCATGTGTTTCAAGTAATAATGCTGGCTATACAAGGTTTCTTAATAGGCCTAGATGTACGGCATTAATTACATGGAAAACTTGAATGAAAATAAGGACGAGACTGTTTTGAATCAAGCTTATACGATGAACCGTTATAGGTCTACATATAGCATTAACATTAAAAAGATAAATCTATAAGCTAGTGCACTCATGCGTAGCTCACGCATGGTGATCACCTTGCATTCGTTAGGACTGCATGCGTATAATATTATAAAGCTCTTGCCTGATTTGCTTCCTGTCCGGTATTTTCGGATGGCGAATGTTGAAGAAGCAAAGTCTTTAATTCGTCCAGACATCCATTTATTCGCTCTCTCCTTCGTTTCTCAACGATCGGTTTGTTTATCTGAAAACATAAAAGAGAAACAGATCTGTAATCAGATCCAAATATTCCAAATGCAGACATCCAGTGGCGTAGCCAGGAATTTATGATGGGGTGGAGGTTGAGGGTTTTATTGCCTAGCCGGATGCCCTTTCTGACACCAACCCAACAGTATTACAGTAAATAAAAAGGTAATAAAGTAGCAAAGGGAATCAAGTAAGAAAAGCAATTGTTACTACAAGCAATTGTTTTGTTTTGTCTTATTTAAGTGAATAAATAACCTTTGAAAAACTTGTTTCCTATGCCAATGGGGGATTTAACCCCGAAACCCACCATTGTCTCCGCCACTGTTTGACATTCATCATCAGTAGCATCGATATTGAATAGTAGACTAACTAATAGGCTAGAGATGCTACAGGAGTTAGGCGAATTCTGGATTCAATTCTTGGATCTTATGCACATTACAGAAAGATATGGCGTTGCTTGAACGCCTTGAAGTATTGCATCGCTCGCATTCATCGTAGGCCTATAGGCCTATGTTGGCCGAGTTTGAACATCGACGTTGCGCTTCGTGGGTTGAAATATTTTATACAATTATCTTCTTATTCAAGTATACGGCCTACTTTGACCCCAAAGTTTGACACATATGCATTTTTGCATGTTTGATGCATATAGTATAGGCCTACTATATCGATCACTATGGAATTACAAGATAAACAAAAACGAACCTCCTTGAACTGTCAAAAGGCAGGCACTGCCAGGTATATACTAAGTAAGCCAATTGTGGTCTTTAGTAGATTTTAGATATTTCTAACTGACCACTGACCTTTCGGAGTTCCGCTGATGTCATAGTGAAAGGTTGCTTCAATTCGGAATCCATCGAATGAAAAACATGCGACGAATTCATTTTGAAAATCCTCCTTCGAAACGATAACTCACAAAACGATGTCCTTCACAACCGACTCTTGCTACTCGGTCTTGGTACTCAGTCGCAGAAGCTGATAGGTTATGAACCATAAGCTCAACAGAGAGAAGACCAATGGATAACAGTGACTGGTTTGCGAGCAAGAATCCTAAAGACTACTTCCAAACGAAGTAACCAACTTCTATCTATCCCGACGAAGTTTTCTCCTAGAATGCGAGGGACGTAGCAGTTCTTGGATGTTAAGTACTCTTCCTGGCCGCCGCGTTAATTACCCCTACCCTCTCTAAACACTCGCCCGACGACATCTGCCGTTATTTGCTCATCCCAGGTGCCCGGTGGCGGGAGGGGCCGCGGTCCCATCGGCGCCCGTGGGTTGCGCGGCTGGCTGGCGGCTACATCAAAGGCAAGCCAGGGCGGCCTGATCACTCAAGCGGCGCCTTGAAAGCGTGGCTTACCCGTGTCCGCATTTCGAGGGCGGGATTCCTAAGCTAGGGGTTAAAGGTAAACGAAAGAGACGTTGGACTGTTAGATGGGGGTGCCTTTCATAGGAGGGTGGCTAGCTATGAAAAGACGGCGAATTGGGACCCGTCGGTTTTTAATAGGGGACAGAAAATGGACTGCATTAGGACGTGAATGCGAGGCGACAGCCAACCAACATTAATCCATTGAAGGGACATTAATCAGAGAATGTGATAGTTCATTGTATGGAGGCATCCACTTATAAGGCGCCCGTCTTAATACGAGAGGGGCATTCTTCTATGCGTCTATGAAAAAACTGGCCTTTGAATGGCTGGCTGTGGCCTATAAGTTAAAGTAGCCCCGTTAAGCGTCGTTAAGAGGGCTGAATGTAAACGCTCTTTAACCCTTAACCTTTGACGTCTGTGGTCCTCTCCGTCCAGGGTATGTCACGTGATTTCAACATAGTGTGCATTTTCAACGCATATGCGAGATCTCTGCATAGCCATCACAACCTTAGGCCTATATGTTGCATGTATCAAGACTCTTATACTGTATAGCGCCTTTTAGGCATCTCGTAAAATCAGTGGCGTAGCCAGGAATTTTTCATGGGGGGGGGTTTATGGCCGGAAACCCTGTTTTTTGCTATTTTTCTTACTTAAATGAAAAAATAACCTTTAAAAAACCTTGTTTTCGGAGCCAATGGGGGGGGTTTAACCCCCGAAACCCCCTTGCCTACGCCACTGCGTAAAATCGTTCAGGTTATTTGACCCGTCATTTAAGTCTATAACAGATCCACATGTAGAGGTAGCCTAAACTTAATCAACTGCAGACTGATGAGATGCGATAATTTTAGTCCTATTTTAGACCGTTGCCCATTTGGACCAAACCCGGTAAGCCATTAATGTATTAGGGGATTTAATAAGCCGCCTGCTGCACCGCTACAGTATTGACTTTGACCAAACTAGCGAAGTCTTCGAAATTAAGCCTTTAAATTTAACGACTTTCTCCTACAGTGATGTTCAGCTATATTAGAAGAAATGTCTCATAAATCATATATTTAATGTATGTCTTGAAATCCCTGCTGTGTAGGCCTATGCTATTGTAATTTGTAGGCTATTATATGTCTAAGAATTATGTGCAATTGTGTGCTCTGTTTTCGTGATTGTGCTGCAGGCCTTGTAAGTTATAATTTATGTAAGTCTATCACAATTCTATTTTGTCTTAAGGAGACTTAAGCTATTATTGTCCATTCGCAGTTGCGTGTCAAGGACTGTCCAGGGATTGAAGTTATTTCCGACTCCGCTTCCCAAGTATACGATCTAGGCCAACGTGATGTCGTCTTATGGTCAGGATGAAACTGCAAACTCCCATGATTTTGACACGTCTGCTTCCATTTTCAGTCTGGAGCCTCATCGATTGATACTTGACGTGTGTGTGTGTGTGTTGGTATTTTTTAGGCTTTTAAGATAAAATTGTCAAGAAGACGCAGGTCTATAATCACTTGCAAATATAAGCTTATACTCCGTGTGCTATAGTTTCCTGCTTTTAGATAATTATATGGTCACAGCCTCACAGGTACCACATGTAGCCTATAATTAGTCCGGGTGTTGATCTCGTGCGTAAGCTTGCAGCCCATTGGATGGCGCATTTTAGTCGTCGCCGGTGTCATGAAACGGAGTATCCCCCCTGAAAGCTATCCGGGGGGATGAATTAATCTATCCCCCCGGATGGAATTAACCGGTCTATACTATCCGGGGGGATAAACCATTCTATCCCTTTTTTTGAAAAATGCGCATAATAAAAATATTTATGCTGTAATCAAAATTTAAAGTGACTCTAATTGTTTTAAGTGTCCTAATTTACTTAAGCAATGCTCAGATAAAGGCAACTCGAATTTATTTAGTGACTCTGAGTGTTCTTAAGTGTTTTAAATGTTTTAAGTGCTCTAAAAACAGGGCAAAACAAATTATTTAGTCGGAATAAACATACCTTTTAGTGTCATTGTTCAAAACAAAGCAGATGGAAATTAATTTGCAAAAAAAACTACACGCGGAAGCGGTTTTTTCGACTTTTTTTATTTTGGGGGATACAATTAATACGGGGGATACTCTATTTCGTGACAGGCCGGCCTTATATACATGTTGTATACTGTAGGCCTATAGCCCGAGGTCTATAAATCACAGGGGTCTTGAAACTGTTGTTTTGAAGTGGCTTCATGAATAGGATCGACATGTCTAAGTGTCCTTCAACTCAAAGAAGCCTGTGAAACCACAGCTTCAGACAGGTAGAGAGCGGAAGTCGGAATGGGCTAAAGCGCTAAACTATAACAGTACTGTATATCCTATAGGCCTACTGCAAATTGCAATTATATTCAACCTTGTTTTATATCAAACGCAAGTCTGCCTTTAATCATGCATAGGGGCCTACATGTACTATAGCAATAGATAATAGCCTTGGATACCAGTATAAGTTTAAATCTTGTCAAAAATAAATAGGCCAACCGATAATTACCGATTATATCTTGCAACTCGTCGTTAAGCTTCAACTACTATTGCCATAATTATGATGAATACACTGGCTCCCACGACTTGCATGGCGCATTGGGCGCTGTATAAATTTAGTGATTACGAGTAGGTCTATCTGTAATGTAACCATCATTTAAAATCCATCAAATAAGAATTATGATTATCACTAAGCAGACTTTGGTAGACTCTGCAGGAGAGAGACTGAGACAGACAGATGGAAGCGTAGACAGACAGATAGACAGACAGACATACAAAGATAGATACGGTTGGTTTATAAGTTGATTGGGACATCTGCCGTTGAACAACGAAGTACCGGAATGTGTAACTAGAGGAGGTTGGGGTGGAGGGCAGGAAGGCCGAGAATTCCCGAGAAGACCTCTTCAGAAGGAAAAGAACAATAGCACTTCGTTTACAAAAGATCTCTATCTCTGTCCTTCTGTCTGTCTTCCTATCTGTCTGTCTCTGTCTCTCTTTCTGTCTGCCTCATCCTCATAATATAATACTCCGTGCATCCATTGAAATTCTATCGTTCTTGGCCGGGGCAGATGTTGCCTGCTTCAAAGTCGCGGTGTACATGTATGTCTGCGGCGGGGCACACGGTGGTCACACCTGCCCTCCTCGGCCTCCTCCGCCTCGTCCTCCGTCTCCTCCATCGCCAAGTGGCCGTCTGGGCCGTCGTCGGCCCTCAGGGCTGCCTTCGCCCGCGGACGCAGTAGCGGCATCTGGCGGCTTTAAAGGCTGACGACATTCTTCAAGTGCTTCAGGGCGAGTGGGTCGGTTGGTTGGTTGGTGGGTGGGTGGGTGGCCAGGTGGGTGATGTGGCGTCGAACGGGGCTTGCTTTGATCCGAGAAATTTCCGGGAGCTTTTATCTTGAGCAATGACTCGCGTGTTTGTGAGGATGTGAGGATGATGTGAGGGTGGCGTTAAGAGTGGGCTGGAGAGGGATCCGGGCAAACACGCGACATCTGCGTCGAAAGAGACTTAGAAGTCTGTGCTTGGTTGAACATAGTGTCGCCCTCCGGCGGCCAGTCAGCAGGGCAAAGGTACGCAGCGCCCTGCTATAGGCTACACCATGCAGTTGCGTCCTGTTACAATGACTCAATAGGAATGGATCTATGAAACTATACATAGGCCTATGAGAATGATACACTAACACTTGCAAGATTTTCACTATAACGATGCTGGCCTGCTGAAATATCCCCCATGTTTTAGTGTCGTACGAAACTATAGTGTCTTGGATGTCTGTTACCATTCTCATATAATATAGGCTACTCTTAGCCTTTATGCATGTCTAGGCTACTTATATGTGCGCTTCATAGTGTCTATCTGCTTGTCCTTTTTCTGCTTGTTCTTTTTCTGCTTGTCCTTTTTCTGCCTGTCCGCAAAAATCTTTGTTATCCTGACGGAAAACGTCTGTAAAAGCAAATGTTTGCTGAAAGGTTTGTTAGATTGCAACCCGCCCGCATGTATAGGCCTATGCCTATTGTATCTACAGATGTGTTTCGTACTTGAATTCGTTTAAAAACATATAATCTGATTCTAAGATCGTCTTCGTATGATTATTCCTCTAACAAAGCGTGCAATGCCTATAGGCTTATACTGGTATTAAAAACACTCTCAAACGCAAGATTCTCGTCGCGTCTATACCGCAAATTTAACAAAACAACAGTAATTGAGTTCTCTCTTTAAGCTTATGCTGAATATAATTATGTGAATGGTTGCGAATGAAATTCATTTCATTGTCAAATGAATCTCAACTGTGTATGGTTGCTGTATGCCCATCACCCCCCACCCCCCCAAAAAAATCAAATCAAATTTATTGGAATCGATTCAATGTAGGCCTAAACATTCCACAGTTATTCACAATGCACATTTAGAGCAAATAAAACTGAAAATTTTATTAGATACATAGGCTATGGGCCTATAATAAATGTGCATGAGAGCGCAAGGTAATCACTAATCAAGGGATAGGCCTAAGTTGAATCGTCTTGTGAGGAGAAGAAGTTAAATCTTATCTGGTCATCCTCAGCATGATAAGACAGGTCGAGGAAGCAAAGGTAAAAACAAGAATCGACACCGTGGCACCGTGGCTGGAGTTTAGTTATAGCTTATATAAGGTCAACTGTTTTGTGCAAATGTTTCTTATAGGCCAACGTAAAGAAATTCAGAGAAGTTATAGAGCGGATGCTTATAGGTCAATGGAATTCCATAACAATAGCCTACTATTAGTTGAAGAAGCCCCTGCGGCTCAAGCAGTGCTATGCCACATAATCTTTGTCATTAGAATAATAATATATTTAACAACCTAGTTGTCTGCAATACTTTAATTGGAGACTCTCTGTCTTTCATCGATGATTCTTACGCCGCCGTTGACGACTTGTTGCTCTTTTGGCTCATCCAACTTAGATTTATTCTGTACCCAGCGCTCGTGAATAAACTGGTGCCCTGCTCTTATATAGACTTGGAGTAACGCAGTAGAAATTGAAATTTGCGATGACAATTATACTTTGTTTCCAAGCATAGGCTATACTACATCTGTAATTAGCTATTGCAAGTGGGAGTGGATAATATAAATCGCTTTAGAGAACAAATAGGTTTCTAGAAGATGCAGGATATTGGTCTGCACTCAGACATTATAGGCCTAGTATAAAATGTTCTCTGATCACGGCATACACTGCATGTCCTATATATATACATGCATATTTGCGCCTCTGAGTAGTTTCCTTGAAGAGGCGCTATATAAATACTCGAATGAATAGGGCCTACAGAAGCAGAAACTTTTACAGACGGTTACATGCATGGGATAACAAAAACAATAAGCAAAGAAACGCTACTGATTATAGAATAATATTAATGGTTTATTTATTATTAGGCCCTACAGTGAAATATGATTTTCCGATTTCTAAAGCATGACAAAGATAAAATTAACTCTTTATTCGGTTTGAGTGAGAAATAAGAGAATAGAGTTTAATAGAAGGAAATTAGACGAAGGAGCGATAGGAGACAGAAAGAATGATAGCTTGCATATAAGATTCAGGCAAAATCATATCTAAGGTCTACAGCTTAACGTAAGGCTTCACTGCACAGCTTTTCAAGGCCGTGCAATCGTGCATGCGTGGAAATCACATACATGTACAGTGGCGGCGCCAGGATTTCAGTTTGGGGGGGGGGGGCTGAAGCCCCGCAGCAAAATTTGACATTTCCATCCGCCAAAATTTCTGACGACCTTTTTTTTTAGTCATCGACCAAAATCTCATGAAATTTTCCATTTTCGCCGCCAAAATTTCTGACGACCTTTTTTTAGTTTTTTAGTCATCAGCCGAAAATCGTGGATATTTCAATGTAAAATAATTCAGATGGCCATTTTTTAGGGGGGGCTGAGCCCCCAGCCCCCCCCCCTTGCGCCGCCACTGATCACATAGTCCTTCTGATGATGCCAGCAGTCTATAGGTCTACCGCAACAACAAAAACCATGGAATGGAAGCAGATGCAACACAGTAGATCAATGTAGACTAAGTGTATACAAGAACCTAATTAGGACCTCTGTGGGTATACGCTGCTATTATCATCTAACCCGTGTAATAACTATCCCTAGCAGATGTATCGAATCAAACGGATGCTATCTCGCTATCTGCCGACGACCACCTGCGGTCTGGTATTATTAATTAACGCTTACCTCATCTAAATACAAACGACACTAAATTCCACGATAAGAATGGCTGCCATTCACTGCGCTCTTCCATCTGCCCCATTATTACCGTCCGCTTAGGGAGAAGGACAGAGCCAGAACATGGATCTGTCTGTTATTAGGGTTGCCCAGCTCCACGCGCTGTTTATCTTTACCCATCGTTAGCAACGACTGGGGTAACGCCCGCACCAGAGGCCGTGGACCTTCCCCTTGGTGCCCCAGAAGAGGGTAGAGGGGGCTGCGATACGCGTGACTGCGTTTCTTGTAACTGTATCGCCCGATCGACTTCATTATCGGATGTCTTTATCGGATCCTTTGAAGTGAGCGTCGGTCATCCGTGACACGATGACGTCGACGGATCCACTTCAAAGGGCATGGTGACGATTATTCACGGAGTTAATTTATAACGGAACGCCCGAGACTTCCCGCTCGACGGCCGACCAGCACGCGAGGGAAGAATGCCGACGCACGAGGCAGGAAGGAAATGAGAGAGGGAGAAATGCGGGAAGATTTCTAGGGACCCGCAGAGGTATGAAGTTGTTAATTAATGCTATGTGTAAACGCACGGTGCTTTAGAGAAGACAGTTACAGGCGCTATACTAAGTGCTGCATGCGTATATAGGCCTATGCATGCATGAAAACATACGTTCAGGTGGGCAAGGGCAGGGGCGGATCCAGGGGGGGCCAATCCGGCCATGGCCCCCCCCATTCCAAATCTCCATGGGACGTGGCCCCCATCCATGGTCGCACACAAGATTTTTTGCAGGGAGTCAGTCATGGCCAGGATAATTAATATAAATGTAGGCTAAATAAAATCTAAGCCTCTCACACAATTGCATTTTCTTAATATATAAAGCAAAGAAAAGAAAAAATCTGTCAACAGTTTCCGACTATGATTTATGGCATACAATGTTTGTTATTCGTGTATATATTCTTTAGTAAAATGTAAAAATATTAACACCAATAAACTCAATTATAACTAATAACAACTAACTATTATTTACAAAGCAAGTTAACACTAACAACAGTATTATGGATTTTTTCCCAGATGCAAAAAATTTCAGGGGCCAAACTTGTTAAGTTTTGAATTTAGTCCAATAGTGCAAGAAACTGCGGTGAATGATCACACATGTTTATTTCTTGTTCTTTTTTTATTCCTTACTATGTTTCATTCAGTGGTTGGAAGTATTTTATTTACTGTAGTCTTAAAAATAATATAATAGGGTGAGGTTGTTGTAGGCACGACATGCCTGCACCCGATGCATTAAGCATTTTATTATTTTGCGCGCATTGATAGGGTCGGATTGACCATCACTGTTATTGTGCATATAGGCCTACTCTGATCTATCTTACGCTGATGTTGTGGTCACATACCTGCACCCGATGCAATTAATCGTTTTAATAGTTTATTGGTTCCAGTGCACACTAATAAGGTCGGATTGACCATCACTGCTTTTGTGCATAATTTATGTATACACATTATCTTTTGCTTATGTTGTGGTCATGTGCCTGCACTAGATGCAATTAGTCATTTTACTAGCTTTATGGTTTAAGTTTATCGCACTAAGCTGTCGACTCATCGATTAATTCGCCTAGATATTGTGTACTTTTTTTTCGTACTTTTTTTTCTCGTACTTTTTTTTCGTCTGGCATATTATGACTATACTGACTGTCGATGATTTGTTTTGTTAATCTGCAGCGTCCTCTGTTTTCGAGTGTCATTCTTTTGCTTTAACTATTTGTTCAGCTAAAGTGAATGTATGCCATTGCCATTGCTTTGATAATTTAATTTGTTCTACCGTGTCGATTCATGGTCAGCTGCCACTCGTATCTATTTCGCTCCTTTCTTTTCTTTTCTTTTTTTCTCTTTTGTTTCTTTCCCCCATTGTGTTTATGATTTCTAATTCTTCGTGTTCTAATTTAGATAAATGTTGTGTGTGCACTGCACTAATTAGCCCAGGGCAAGATGTTGGTGCCTGCGAAAATTGTAATACACTTTGTCATACTGCATGCATGAACGCTTCTGACCAGTTAAACACAGAGGATTGGCCGTATGTAGCCGGTGCATACTGTACAAAGACCTCCAATTCTACCCACTTGGAGACCTTTATGGAACCTGACCTACCTCGATCAAACCTTTATGAATCTGAAGATTCAAATAGACCCCTTCTCAACAATAAGGATTTAGACCCTGACTTTAATTACTTTTTGGATATCGTAAAAGAAAGCAGATATTACGGCGCTTCCCAGCTAACCCATAGATTTGCCAACGATCCCTCGTCATTCTCGATTATGCATCTTAACTGTCGCAGCATTACTTATAAAATTAACGATATTAAGCTTTTATTAACTCAGCTTCCTGTCTCTGTCCTAGCGGTTACCGAAACATGGTTAAATAACTCAACGGCTGGCTCAATATTCATACCTGGATATAACTTTGTACATAAGCATAGGGAGGAGGGAATGGGAGGAGGGGTTGGATTCTTTATTAGACAAGACATCTATTATAGTGAGATGCACATTTGCACACCAACGACATCGTTCGAAAACCTCTTCATTAACATTAAAGTTGTTAAGTCCGCCGACATTCTACTCGGTGTTTTGTATAGGCCTCCCGGTCTCAATATGGATGACTTTAACACCCAAGTAGACTCGTTATTGGACAATCTTACCCTTTGTAAGAACAGGAAAATATTCATAACTGGTGATTTCAATGTTGATTTACTAGCACATGGTAATCACAACCCTACCAATGAATTCATTGAAAGTATGATGACCCACCACTTCTTCCCACTCATCCACCAACCTACTAGAATAACTCCCACCTCGGCAACCTTAATCGATAACACCTTCACCAATGCCCCTGACTGCATAATTACCTCTGCAATAATCACATCTGACATATCTGACCACTTACCTATAATAACTTGGATTAAAACTGAGCCCTTTTCCTCACGTAATTTGGGTAAAATAGAGCTGAAACGGACTATAAATAGCCAGTCAACTGCTTCTTTTAAAGCACTTGTATCCCAAATTGATTGGACCTCTGTAACAGAGTTATGTAATGCGCATGAATCAAATCAGGCCTTCAATTTATTTACTGAAAAAGTCAAAATTTGCTATGATAAATCCTTTCCCCTTAAATCACAGAAGATTTCTAAGAAAAATTCATTTATTCAACCATGGATGACTCGAGGACTGCTAAATTCTACAAAAAAGAAAGAAAAACTTTATATTAACTACATAAAAAATCCCACGATCGAAAACAAAAATATCTTTACGAAATATCGTAACCGCTATAAATTAATACGCACCAAAATTGAGCAAACTTACTATACTAATGAATTTAGTAAATATAGCGGGGATATTAAAAAGACCTGGCAGATAATCAAAACTATTATCAAAGCTGATAACAAAGACACTTCCATTTTAGAAATCAAGGTAAATGACGCCACGATTTATGATTCCACTTTGATGGCGGAACACTTTAACTCTTATTTTACTGGAATAGCAAAATCTCTGTCCTCTGACTTACCCCCTTGTAAGAAGAACTTTAAAGACTATCTGTCTCCACGTTCGATAAATTCTTTTGCTCTCTTACCCACCTGTCCGCAAGAACTAATGTTGATCAATAAAACTCTCAAATCAACTCATAGTTCAGGAATGGATGATTTATTCCCTCACCTCATATCTCCTATTATGGAATTTTTAGTTTCACCGTTATCCGATATAATTAATTGCTCACTTACAAATGGGCTTGTCCCCACTGAAATCAAAATTGCAAAAGTCGTCCCAATCCATAAACAAGGTTCTAAAAATGATATAGCTAACTATAGACCTATTTCGGTGTTACCCGACCGGTTCCACAACAGCAGCGCTCATCTCCATCTTGCATCACGTCACCGCCCTTCTTGAGGACAATCCCTATGTCTCGATCGTCTCCCTAGACTTCTCTAAAGCTTTTGACTCTGTTAGGCACTATACTCTCGCTGAAAAACTCTCTAAACTTGAACTTCCTGATGCAATATACAACTGGCTCATAAACTTTCTATCGGAACGAAGACATACCACAAAGTTCGCCGGGTTCACCTCCAGAACTGCTTATATCAACTCAAGCGTGGTTCAGGGGTCGGGAGTGGGACCTTCCTCCTATGTCGTGACAGCCTCAGACCTGAGACCAGTACTCACCGAAAACAAGATTGTCAAGTATGCCGATGATACCTACTTATTGGTTGGAGCCAAAAAGCGGCTTACAATTACCGCCGAGCTGGCCCAGATAGCGGAATGGGCGCAACGAAACAACCTGCAGCTTAACCCAACCAAGTCGCGAGAGATGCTGGTTACTCGCAGTCGCATCCAGTACACTCCTGATATGATCTCCGGAGTTCAGAGGGTCAATGCGATGAAAATCTTGGGTGTGACCTTCCGGAGTGATCTACGAGCTTCGGGGCATGTCGACGAGGTGCTTGAGGCATGCTCTCGCTCACTCTACGCCTTGAGGGTTTTGAGGACTCATGGCCTGCCTGCTGACGCCTTACACGTGGTAACGAAGGCCACAACCGTTGCCCGCCTCATGTACGCCGCCCCTGCCTGGTGGGGGTCTACTACGGAAGGAGATCGGTCGCGCTTGGATCGTTTCTTGCGCCGAATCCAGCGGATGGGATTTCTACCTGATGCCTCGCCCTCTGCTGCTGATATGGTTGCGGAATCTGACGAGCGCTTGCTCCGCGCCGTCATATGGAACAGTTGCCATGTCCTTCGCGACCAATTTCCCCAAATGACCAGTACGGTTTACAACCTTCGACCCCGACATCATAATTTCCAGCTCCCGCACAAGGACAACACAAACTTTATTTCCAGAGTCCTCTACAAGAACGCTTACAACCATTAAATAATTCAATCTAATTAACAATGATTTTTTTAGAAAGACGTTTTAATTTCATTTTATGATGTTTGTCTCTCTTAATGTCACCATGTAACCAGGCTGCGGTGTGTCAACCTGGACGTTTTTCACGAATTAAACGAATATCTATATACCATTTTTTTCTAAATTTTATGAACGAGTTATGTATGATCGCCTTTTTTCCTACCTTAATCATAAATCTATCCTATACCCTTCGCAGCATGGTTTCCAATCTGGACACTCAACTTCAATGTCCCTATTAGATATCCAAGACAGGATGGACAAAAATGAATATTCTATTGGAATTTTTCTTGATCTCGCCAAGGCCTTTGACTCTGTTGACCATAATATCCTCCTAACTAAACTTGAACACTATGGCATTAGAGGTACTTCATTGGATTGGTTTACTAGTTATCTTACGAATCGCTACCAACGAGTTATATGTAATGGTTTCCTTTCAAACCCTTTACCCATTCTATTTGGTGTACCACAAGGATCAATTCTTGGCCCACTCTTATTTTTAATATTTATTAACGATCTGCCAAATTCGTCAACTGTGCTACATTTCATTATGTTTGCCGACGATTCTAATGTCTTTTTTTCCCATACCTCATATGACCACTTAATACAATTGGTTAATAGTGAACTTATGTCTGCAAGCGAATGGTTTATAAGCAATAAATTGACACTTAACGCAAAAAAATCAAATTGCATCGTCTTTCGTTCCATAGGAAAATCCATCCCCTATGACAATAGTCAAATTGTATTAAACAATATTGTTATTCCTCAAGTATCCTCAACAAAATTTTTAGGTGTCTACATTGACCAACACCTGAAGTGGAAAACTCACATTTTTGAAATTAGCAATAAAATTAAGAAGAACCTAGGCATTATAAAACGAGTGTCTTATCTTCTTCCACTTCATATCTTACGGGATCTCTATTATACCCTCATATACCCATATCTTACTTACTGCAATATGATCTGGACTTCCACATACGACTCTCATCTTAACGATATAAGGATCCTTCAAAAAAAGGCCATAAGAGTGATAACTAAATCTCCACCAAATTCACACACCAGTCCGTTATTCTTCGAACACAAACTCCTAAACATAACCCAAATTAAATTTCTACAAACTTGCATTTTCATGTACAAATATATTAATAACCTCCTTCCACCATCATTCTTTTCCTATTTTGATCCTGCACCGCACCTGATATGCACTAGAAGCAGTAATGATTTTAGACCTGTGTTTGCTAGGACTAATGTCCGTAAGTTTTCGCTTGGTGTCCAGGGCCCTATTAATTGGAACAGTTTACCCAAAGAAATCCGCTTGGTTACATCCCTCAGCGACTTTAAAACCCTTGCACGTGCACACACATTAATTTACATCTCCTAATCTCAGTTTTGTTGTTTATTAGTTAAGCTTTAGTTAAGCTTTAGTTAAGACATGCTTTCATATATTATTCATACTGTATAATAATTATTATGTACTATACTATAGCGCCTGTTCTTCCCCATTTAATCATACCCCACCATCTTGCTTAAATTAATCATGGTATATAGGCTCCCTACTAAGGGGGACTTGTCCCTTCTGGAGGGCCTATTGCTCCCTTCTCTATCTAATAAAGTTCTGTATTGAATACATTACAATGTTAAATATAAATTGTCTTGCTTTATTTTCTGTTTGTTATGTTTTTATTGTGGGATCAATAAATGATTTTGATTTTTTTTTTTTTTGATTTTGAGGTCTATTCATACTTTAACTTGGAATTATTTTAGCATTGTGTGCTTCATATATACATACCGGTACACAAGTACTTTAAAAAAATACTTTTGTTTGCCATTAATAACAGCTAATAGAGCAATGTTGCATGATGTATGCACTAGCCCTACAATAACTATTATTCACTATTATTATTTATGGGGAAAGTCTCTGGTTATGGCCCTTAGCCATGCATACCATACATCCATAACATAGCCATAATGTCATGTATATATAATTTATATATATATATATAAATATCTATATTATAATTCCGAAACACTTTCCATATGTTTATTTGTTTGTTCGCTTTTGACTCTCTTCTGCAGAATAGGCTCGGAAATGAAACAGCGTCGGTTTAAAAACAAATTTGCAATCGATTCTTACCCAAATTATAAGGTCATCGCAACTATTTTCAGGTTTTAATTCAGTTTAAAACAAAAGTTATTAGCGTTTTAAGACAGATTTCATCAGTAATTGATCACACTAGCGCTTTTAGTCAAGAGTCTACGCCGAATGACGTCATACCGGCCCAGTAATAATTTCCGTAGCGCCCCGCAGGGACGGGTTACGTTTGGCTTTTTGAGGAAGCGGGGTTGGCTAGAGGGTTGGCGAAAACCCTAAATTTAGCGGTCAACGTTGGGTACCACAGTGGAGTAGTGTTTAAAACCCTAAATTTCCCGGGCAACGCCGGGTTACACATCTAATAATATATATAATTAAATATATATAATATTATATATGCAGTCTACCAAGCAACATTTGCAATGCAACTTTGTCAACCAATTGTCCATTGTCAGTGTGTGCCTTCACTTCAATCTGAGACTCAAATGTAAGCTTCTCGCACAATTGCATTGTGAAATAAAAAATTTGGAAACCACTTTCATGAACAAGAGTTGCTTCTAAAAAAACTTAATGTACCTATTTGCTCGAGAAAGAAGCATTCCTGGCCCCTTTTTCTACAAATTTCTTGTGACAGTTTCAAAATCGATTGTTCTAGCAATATTATACTCAAAGTTTTCAAAGGTCAACCTGGCCAAACCCACAAGATGTGAATGAGATATTGTAGCCCTTCAGACATTTAAATCTATCATTTTGTGTTTGCTAAATGATCTTTTTGCAGAAGCTACCACTGATGGAATTGTCAACAGTAGGCTCATGCGTTACCTGACACACATTTGGAAATAACTCTGATGGATTTTTTTTATGTATGTTAAAAGTTCAACAGGTTCAATGGGCACATCCAAAATTTGCCTTTTATAGGCATACAGATGGTAAACATTCAATTTCTGTTACAAAATCCTGACCATTATGGAATGCAGGATAAAGCTATATATATATATATATATAGAGCTTTTCCTGCCAAATTACGGGTAGGCCTAGGCCTAGGCCTATACATGATTAGATTTGGATATTTGCACAAGAATTAAGCCCATTAGCCAGAGTTAAATAAAATATGCAAGAAATAGAAAAACTTTGATTGCAAGACCCCCTAGCCCCTGAAAATATATGGCCAATTTCTAAATCTGTGCGTTCTTGGGGGGGCTTAACCCCTAGCCCTGATAAATTCCGCCTATGCCTATAAGAGTGCATTTTTTGTATGCTATACTGTTTATACTGATTTTTTAGCAATCTGATACAATCCTGTTAAAATGAGTGTAACTTACTCTTAATATTTGCACAAATACTATTTTTTTCAACTGAATAACTACTCTCCAGCGCTATCTTTCAAATATGAAACTGTCAAATTTCAAACTGTTTTGGTTCTGTTATTTGAACACCTGAACACCTAATAAAACAACATCGTTACTACATGACTTTCAGATTTTGGCCCCTGCCATTTATTAGTTCTTGGCTGGTTTGTGTACCATGTTATTATTTGACTGCAAAGTGTGTCCTGGTCAGCAATTCAGGACCATCTTAGGAGACAGGGATAAGCTGATTCTAGTGCAGAAAAGTCAGCTCATGTAATATAATTATACTCATGTCTGAAGTTATTCACTACAATAACCCAGCAACAGCAGAACTGAGCTGCTGGACTTAATACAAACAGATATTATTAGTATTGCATTGTATATATTAATATTAATATTGTATTGTATATATATATATATATATATTTTTTGGTCCTGGGCACGACGTTAAACTGCATCCATCCTCTGCCACAGGGAACCAGCAACTTCCCTGTGCCGGTCCTAAGCCCGGATAAAATGAGGAAGGTTTGCCAGATGGGTGGAGATACACTGGCAGTAAAAGACCAAGACCATTGAAATCCGCAAAAACTACGGCACAAGTGACATAGCGACCCATATGCTTCAAGGTGTCATGATGTGGAGCTGACATGCACAGGCCGGTCAGTACAGACCAGTGGAGAGAGTCGGGGGAGAGGGCGTGGGACACATACGGGCATTGACCCAGGTTGTCCTTCGTGCCTCTCTCCCAATATTCTCTTCATCAGACAAGGTGGTCTAGCTGGTTCAAGATGTTAATGGTATGGACCGGCAGACCGGGCAGGTTGAAGAGGGGCTACATGACGCGAGACAGACTCAAACAGAGAGTGGCGCCGGACACCTACGGGCGTTTAGCCCAAGGATTTCGATGATGATGATGATATATTTTTATCAGTACTGAACAAATTGAATAATTTTGCTAAAATGACATCTCACAAGGACACTGTTGCAGTGTGGAAACTTCAAAAAACCTATTTTTAAAGTATAGTCTATAATTTATTGAGATCTTATGGCACTCTTTTGAGCACTGAAAAGTACAGCTATTTTGCTAAGATAACAGCTTAAAATGCTACCATTGCAATGTGAAAATTCAAAAATTTTCTGGTGGGGAGGGGGCATATCCCCCTCCCCATGCCCCTCTCCCACTACTCTCGGCGCTACGCGCCTCATGATTGTCCTCCTGACGGTCCAAAATCTACCCCTCCAGAAACGACGGTCCATAATCTACCCCTCCAGAAACCTCAATCCCCCCATAGGGAGGGGACTAAATTAAACTCTGGTTTCGGCCAAACGGCAAAAAAATCCGACCCCCCCCAAAAAAAATTGGCCCCCTTTGAAAATTCCTGGATCCGCCCCTGGGCAAGGGATAAAATGAGAACAATTAATGTTAGAGACCAGGTACCAATTTTTGTATAAAATTATTTATTTTTATGTCTGTGATTAAGACGTGGAAATGAAAATTAGCTAAGTAACAGAGCAGTGAACTATCCACTCAATGACTGTTAATACAAATTTACTTAGGTGTTTAAGAAGTATAATCTAGACTTAAGTGATCGAATACGATCAGACTGTAGGCCAACCAGCGGTGCCCGCAGGCGTACGCACTTACGCAAGTGCGTACAGCAGCGGCGCCCGCAGACCAGTGTTTAATCTAGTCCCCCTCCGCTGGGGGGAATTGAGGTTTCTGGGGGGAGACCATTGAGCGTCCGAAGGACGCTCGTGAGGCGCGTAGCGCACTGAGGGTGGGGGGGGGTAATGGGGAGGGGGCAAATCCCCCTCCCCATTAGAAATTTTTTGAATTTCCACATTGCAATGGCAGTATTTTAAAGTGTCATCTTAACCCTCGGGCTACCAAGGGGGGGTGGTTGCCACCCCTAGGTTTTTCGCAAATCAAACGCGTTCCGTCTAGAAAACAATTTTGAAAAAATTAGTAGCTGTAGAGGGTTCATTGGGACACATTTTGAGCTAAAACTTTTGATGATGCCCCCTACCGTTCAAAAGTTACACCGGATATACCCAAGGTACTAGGGGGTGGATACCACCACCCCTAGAATATCGTCTGTAACCTTTCCGCCCTTTAATATTAAGAGACACAAATTATACCATTCTATAGAGGGAATGTGGGGCTACATTTCCATGCTCACTGAGTTGTCTTTTGACAACCGGAAGTGCTCAAAATAAATTAAAATATATATAAAATTGTCATGTTTTTCTGTTATAACTTATCCATAATTTATTTTTTAATAGAAATAAATTATGCCATTCTGTAGAGGGCATTTAGGGCTATTTTCTGATACTAAATAATTTGTCTTTTGATGACCGGAAGTGCTCAAAATAAATTAAAATGTGTGAGAATGTTGGATTTTTTACAACGCAAGCTGATATGTGTGCGTAAACGTTTTTCAGCGGCTAAAACATGTTTTTTTGTTTTGATTGAACATAAAACAGACTTATGACTAGTTTTTATAGTTGAATATTGGACTTTATTATATGTAAACTACTTTTTATATATAAATCATGTATAAAACACACAGAATCTAATATATTCCCAATGCGTAAGTATACATTTTGTGGAATCGACGGGTACCCATGGTAAAAAATTCATAATTTCGAGGTGCATTCATATTTTCTAAACCTAAATATACCATTTTGTGCAGAAATGAATGCTGAATCAAATGGTGTATTACAAGTTATGATATCTCAAACCAAACCCAAAATCCAGGGGGGTGGTAACCACCCCCACCCCTTGGTAGTCAGTGTTACAAAAAAGCTTGGTAGCCTGAGGGTTAACAAAATAGCTGTACTTTTTCAGTGACCCATTAGAAATTTTTTGAATTTCCACATTGCAATGGCAGTATTTTAAGGTGTCATATTAACAAAATAGCTGTACTTTTTCAGTGACCCATTAGAAACTTTTAGAATTTCCAAATTGCAATGGCAACATTTTAAGGTGTCATCTTAACAAAATACCTGTAATTTTTTCAGTGATCCATTAGAAACTTTTTGAATTTCCACATTGCAATGGCAGCATTTTAAGGTGTCATCTTAACACAATAGCTGTACTTTTTCAGTGACCCATTTTTTAGCCGCTGCTGTACGCACTTGCGTAAGTGCGTACGCCTGCGGGCGCCGCTGGTAGAAGCACTTATGTGCAGTGAAAACTAGTGAAAAAGGTCATTGTCCCCCGATTGGAACTAATTTACCATGGAGGACGGGAAGGGAAAGAAGTTGTGCAGCTCTAAAATTCCATTAAAAACAGCCCTGAAACACAACTTGGGAAGCATTCATCTATGAATGTATACGATAGGCCTACACCAATGTTAATTCTATAACAGTCTACTAGAATTGTAGTCCAACATAAATAAAATCAATGCACCACTGCTATTAAACACAAATCAGTTAGCATGCATTCATGAACGTAGTCCTACAATAGGCCTACACTAATGTAGACCCATACATATAATTATTTGTAACGCGTACACACAGGCGTTGTATCTTGCACGATCTGCTATATTAAAACAAAATGTCTTCGTTAACATGGGTGCCCGCACATAAACATAGGGGCAAGAGGGGCACTTGCCGCACTGGAACTTGACCTTCCATTTTTTTAAACTAGGTCTACTACAATTTAAGAAAATTTCTTCATACTCAAGCATTAATGATACTATATACACAAAGTGAAACTTAGAATATAACCTTTTGAAACCCCTATATATGAAAATACACATGTTTTTTATTCATGCGTTGCACTTTCCAAGCCATTGTCAAAAAAATTTGACTCTGACCATTGAGTTTTGCTCGCTCCTGAAAGAATTTCATTACCCGTGCAGGATAGGCTACGTGATAGGCCTAATATCTAGGAAAGAATTTCTCAGAGTTTCTAAGTTTGAATAATCTAATATTAACTTAAAAACTGTAAATAAACAAATAAATGTTCGCTTATAGCTTATGCACATTTATAACGGCGAGAAGAAGACTTTCGTCGAAGACATCTCACACGCTTCAGTCAACACAACCTGTCAGTTCGACTATGTCCTACTGTTTTGTTTCTATTAGTTGTTAGACTGAGCTATAGTCTACTTTCCAATTTTACTATAAAGTCCACGATTTCGACTGATCATCTGGCTCACATAAAATCTTTTTTGAAATCGTAGCCTACGAACTGCATTTTCACTTGTGACGACCAATTAGGCCTACTCCCACCAGAATCAACAGAAACACATGTGCAGTTTTCGACTCAGGACGCAGCACAAGGTGAACAACTGAACATCTGAGCAGACGATCTTTCCCTGATAGTTAAGACATGTCTCACATCCAATAATTAATCGAGCACGGCGAATCGTCTTCCACATAATACTTCATCGTCATATATTTTTTATTTCAAGATGCCTGTTTTTGGATGCTGGTAATGAATTAATTCAATTAACTTTTACAGAACCATTGCATGCTTAGCTTAACACAACTAGGCACACACACGACTCTACTTTAAGGTTCTATAGTCTTTGATAAGACGTATACGAGTATTGTAGGTTACAAGGACACCGTCCCAGTGGGCCAATAATAATAAGAAACGATACAATTTATCTGGATTACAAGTGAAAACATTAATTGGGATACCATGGACGGAGACTTGGTCTACATTCTACAACTTGCGGGGGGTTGAACGAGCGGCCGAAGGAAGGACGCGAGATTTTCGGTAGACGAATAGCTGAGTCGCCGACGAAAATTTCTGACGACCTTTTTTTAGTCAGTTGGCCGAAATCTCCAGGAAAAAAGTTGATGACCTTTTTTTAGTCATTTCATCATTTGATCATTTTGTTCGAAGATATCTTCTTCTAACATTATAACGTCACCAGCGTGTTCATGGACACTTAACGGTTGGGGGGCAAATGCATGGGCCGTCCCACCACCACAAACATCGAGTGGGACCGTTCCTCTGTTCCCTAAGTCTCCGCCAATGTGGGATACATTGCTAATGCTACGCTATGTAAAATAAAAAATCGAAATCTTTTTATCATTGCCAAATAGACTTACTTCTAAGTTTTCAACAACAAATAGTCGACCATGTAACTCATCCAGATGAATCTTCGTTATTCTAAACAGCACTCCGTGTTTTTCATTTGAGAGAATTTTTCTCTTAAATTTCAAATCGGAGTCCAATAATAAAACTCTATGGTTATATATATCAACAACCATCACAAATCCATTTGCATCGACAGACAAATGAACTGGGTTATTCATTTGTCCGACGGTTGATCCCACTTTCCCGCCGAATGACCTCTTCAGGTTTCCATCTGCATCCACTATACACACTCTGTGCAGATCATCATCCACACAGCCATGACTGACCAGTAAATCACCATTGGTCAGTTTTATGGCATGCCATGGATGACGAATGCCTGCGGTTAGTGATAGATTTATTTCACGGATCATATGTCCATCTGAAGAATATTCCTGTAATTTCTCTTCATAAAGGAGAGTTAAAATGACGTTCGTTTCACCTGTAACTGACAGACTGCCCTCCCAAAAATAATCATCACAGTGTCCGGTTGACCAGGTTCTTATTAATGTTCCATTTGCACCAACTCTCAAGATGTCCTTCAACTTACGGAAGCCTTTGTAATCTACGATGTAGAGACATTTATTTATGTTGCAGGATGCTATGTCCTCTGGACGAATTAAATTCTCCACGACGTACCGACGACTGTAACTAAATTTCATCGAATCGTAAACTTCAACTTCTGAACTCTTGTCATTCACAACAAACAATTCGTTGTCTAAGATCGTCAACCCACGGATCGCTTTTTTCTTCGTCTTTCCTTTGATCGTCTGGACTAAAACCGGATCAGACATATTATAGCCGCTCAGAACTTCATCTGCAATAGAAACAATTCCTCAAAACACTTTAAAGTATTCTCTTGAGTTAGTATTTCCAAGCGGAAAGAAACACGACTCTGTGTCTGTTGACAACGGCAAAACAACCAAATAGTAAGAGATGCCATGTACCGGTAATCGGCAGAAAACTAAGCTTGTATAAGAAGAGGGATGCTCTTCGACAACAACATCCAGACAATTGCACGCGGAGTGGCTGACATTAAGAGACCAACGTAGGCCTACGTCAATTAGGCTACATTGTCAATCTCGTTGAATCATTGCACAGTCCTATTTTAAATTATGGAACGTCGATTTGTACCGTAACCTACTGTGTTTAAAAAATACGATTGCAAAGTCTGAAAGATTGCCTAGTTTTTAAACTATTAGCAACACACGTATAAGAGGGCCTATCCCCGGTTTCTTTGTGCACATCTTAAATCTTAATAAACAACGAGATTGACAGCAATAGTAGGTCTAGGTTTGTAATATGTTTGTATGTGCACTTGTTATAGCGCCCCTGAAAGCTCTCTCTACTCAGAGGCGCTCTCGAACGCAGCGCGGACACTGCAACGGAGTTTTACGCCGAAGCGCTGAGCAATTGCGAGTGAAGGACTTGCCCGAGGTCCCTACGTGAGGTGATGATGATGATGATGATGATGATGATGATGATGATGATGATGATGATGATGATGATGATGATGGTGCTCTGCCCGAAGGCAGGTTCATTGGCTTCACGCCCCTGGGGATGAGATGAGTGAGGTGGTTTCTCGTTGCCTTCCCCACAGACAATGATGGGTAAGCAACTTGCCCAAGGTCGCTCCGCAGGAGCTTGCGCCCCTGCGTCCCACACGTGCTAGCCCGAGATATCTAAATCTCTGAATGTCAACTCCCAGCCCGGGGCTTGTACCGCAGTCCGTTGCAACCAACAGACGAATGCAGCTCGCACTTACCGGTGTAGCTAACTAGGCCAGTTAGCGAGGTGACCCGTAAAAATAGCCCGGTCTAAACAACCACGTCAAAACAGCCCCGTCATAATCGCCCACCGACAAAACAGCTCCGTCATAATCGCCCATGCACCGACACAACAGCCCCGAAAAAAGTAGTTCCCGAAAAATAGCCCCGTCGAAATAGCCCCGTCAAAACAGCCCGTGTAAACAGTTCCGTGAAAATAGTCCAGTCAAACACGCCACCGACAACTCAGTTCCAGAACTTCTATTTTAGATAATATAAAAATTATTCGTCCAGCTTCCATTTCTTAAGCGTTTTATCATTCATTCATTCAGCTTCTGTAATATATAAAATACCTTGATCGCGCTTCGATTTCTCAAGCGTTTTATTATTCATCCAGCTTATATTTCAGACATATAAAATACCTTCATCCAGCTTCAACTTCTCAAGCGTTTTATCATTCATCGAGCTTCTATTTCAGATATATAAAAGCCTTAATCCAGCTTCCATTTCTTAAGCATTTTATCATTCATTCAGCTTCTGCAATGTACAAAATGCCTTGATCCCGCTTCGATTTCTCAAGCGTTTTATCATTCATCCAGCTTATATTTCAGACATGTAAAATAGGCCACCTTCATCCAGCTTCGATTTTTCAAGCGTTTTATCATTCATCCAGCTTCTATTTCAGATATATAAAAACCTTCATCCAGCTTCCATTTTTTAAGCATTTTATCATTCATCCAGCTTCTATTTCAGATCTATAAAAACATTAATCCAGCTTCTATTTAAGATCTATAGAACCTTCATCCAGCTTCCAATTCCTAAGAGTTTTATCTTTCATCCAGCCTCTATTTCAGATCTATAAAAACATTAATACAGCCTCTATTTAAGATATAAAATACCTTTATCCCGCTTCGATTTCTCAAGCATTTTATCATCCATCCAGTTTGTGATTTTTTTATCACCGGGCATTTCGAACCAAGCAAACTCTAATGCGAAATATAAGTAACCTCCATAATAGGAATCCTTGTAATTGCAATCAACGTCACAAAGAATAACACGTGAACCTGGATGAGTGATAAAACTCTTAAGAAATGGAAGCGGGATGAAGGTTTTATAGATCTTAAGTTGAAGTTGGATTAATGCTTTCATAGATCTGAAATAGAGGCTGGATGAGTGATAAAATGCTCGAGAAGTCGAAGCGGTGTCAAGGTATTTTATATCCTAAATAGAAGCTGGATGAATGATAAACGTTTAAGAAATGGAAGCTGGATGAAGGTCTTATGTATCTGAAATAGAAACTGGATGAGTGATAAAACGCTTCAGAAATGGAAGCGGGATCAAGGTTTTTATATATATGAAATAGAAGCTGGATGAGCCACACAACGCTTAACAGTTAGCAACAAATTCACGTGCAATCTGTGCGCGAGATGCCAGCTCTGTCGGGGTAAGACGTAGGCCTACAGTATATGCAGGATTAAAATGCTCTTCTTTCAGCCTAATGCTGAGAAGCTACGTTCGTTCTTAATATGCCAATCTATATTGAAATGGCTATTATAGCAGCAGTCGGTGGCAAAAGTTGGGAGGGACCGTCCCAAGCCTCTCGTCGGAAGTTGGGGGACCATTCGTCGAAAGTTGGGGAGACCGTTCGTCGAAAGTTGGGAAGACCATTCGTCAAAAGTTGGGGAGGACCGTCCCAAGCCTCTCAAAAGTTGGGTGGCCGCGTCCCGTGGGTCCCGTAGGGTGATTGCGTCTATGTACGGGTCAATTTTGCGGAGAAAATAACAATGTTAGAGTCCTCGATCTCAGTGTACGTCAAAGCAGGGCGACGAACTCTGTCACACGTGACCCCGTGCGCGTAGGTGGTGATTATTGTTGAGTCTATTAGTAGCGGATAAAAGGGGTCAAAGAGTGCCCTGGCCAGCGATGACGCCAATCATCGTCGAAATGTTATCAACACACCCCCTGCCCAACTCAGACTATAGCCGCTGATCACGTTACAAGTATATTGTACTCATTGATTCATGGATTGATTGACTGATTGATTCACTCACTCATTCTTTAATTCATTCAAATATATAATGTGATATTGCGCTTATAGAATGCGACAGCGAGTAACCCAGGTAACAGGTGCAACTCAAGAGGGAGGCCATTCGATACCGCCGAGCCAACCACAGAAAAGCACAGCTTTGAGTGATGAGTACGATCAAACGTGACTGAGAGTATTCCCTATCTCAACGAGCGTAGGCATCGACTAGTCCGAGAACAGGATACAGGCTGACAAATATCAAGCAGGGCATGGTCAATCCAGGGAGGCGAACATGTATTCAACGTGGTAACGAACTGGGAGCCAGTGCAGAACCTCCAGCATGTAATTTGAAACGTGACTAAATCTAAGTTTTTGACCGATAAGAGGCGTGCTGCAGAGCGTAGAATATGGTCAAGGACCGACCACATAGCAGGGCAGAATAAAGGGATAGACAGCAGTAGAGGCAATTTGTGGCAAAAGAATGACCAAGAGTAGGTAGCCCTATACGGCGCAGAGAGCGAGCGACAGTGCGAAGCGGGGCAGTTGATAGAAGCAGGAGCGACTGAGACGACTGAGTTGAGGTGAAAAAGTTAAGTTCGTGGCCCTATAATTGAGAGGTAAAACATGTTAAGCTTATAGACGGCATCTGCGGAAAGCTCATCATCTCAAATCTATGCTAATTTCCATTATATTACATTAAACACACTAAGGTAGACCTATTGTGCGAAACAAAACAAAATGTAAATCAGAAGGATGAACACCAGAATACTAAAACTACTATACCAATGAATAATTGTGATCAACGAAGTAAAATAAATGCAAATGACCGCTGCAAGACGCAGGGAATTACAAGCTGAAATAAATAGATAGAACTAATAAATAATTTTATAGAAAGATAGATAGTGCAGATAGATTGAACTATACACCAGAGAAGACCAGCAACAAACAAATTTAGGTCAAGTCAACAGATATAGGCCTATCATAACGGTAGCTAGACGCGCTTTGCAGAAAGTTTTGCTGAAAGTTCACCAACCTTCGTCATATTCATTGCAATTGAATGTGTTCTTACCAAGATTGAGTTTTGTTCCGAACTCTTTCTGCAGAGGATCCTTTTCTGCTTCCCATACTATCTTCTGGTCTTCATAATTCTTTTCCAGTTGCTTTAATTTAGTATCATCTTTAGCGTAGAACAAAACAGCAGTTCTATACAGTGTAATAATTGTGGAAAAATAACTGGGGGTTGGACCATTATCCACTTGGAATTGGGGTGTTGAAAAACAGACTTTACTATGGGGCTCTGAGCAAGACGGGGGTTGAAACCCCCAACACCCGGCAATTCTCACCCTGGTTCTATATAATCCTACTACGGTTGGTGTGATTTGTAATTGCAGCATTTTGTGCATTGGAATTTTATGTGCAGTAAAAAACATTTTCACTTAGTTTTCAGAGTCTTGGAGAAAACGTGCCTCTTCTTTTTAGAACAGAGGCACATTTCTCTGTGTTAGGTCAAGTCCTTTCAACAATAGATATACCAACATATTTTGTGAATCTTTTGAGACTCACAAAATATGCTGTTGAATCAATTCTGGTGGTTTGCATTACTCAGCGCCATTATAATCTATGGCTGAGACGAAAACTACACATCTCATTGAGAGACAAGATCCCAAATAAAAGCATAAGAGAACGGACAGGAGAGAGAAGCTGGAGACAACACCAGGAAGAGGCGATTAAAGTGGTTGGGAAAACGTATCAAGGGTGTCCGGACAATTCGGAGTCGGACAATTCGGAGACGGACAATTCGGACCAGGACAATTCGGACCCGGATCATTCGGAGTGCATATAAAAATCTTGCACTCCTAAGAGACGCTTATATAGATCAATGTAATTTTCATACCTATAGGCCTAATTATATTATATATATATAGGCCAATAGTTTTGTGCGTGCAGGTCAGCTATCAGATCATTAGTAGTTTGGACAGCAATACAATTTGGGTGATGGAGATGAGTAGGCTAGGAAAATCTGACCTAAAAGTGGAAGTCCCATCACGAATATTGGCAGCTAAGAATTGTCCGGGTCGAATTGTCCGGTCCTAATTGTCCGCTCCAAATTGCCCGTCTCTGAATTGTCCGTCTCCGAATTGTCCGGGAATCCGTAACAAGAATGGACAAGGATAGAAGAGCCAAGCAAATAACTATCCGGACCCCGGAGGGGAGACGTGGTAGAGGGAGACCAAGGACGAACTAGATGGAGATTGGGCGAGAGGATCTGCGATGTCTAGAGATGATGTGGAACGACGCTGTTGAGGTCCCTATGAGGTGGCGATGAACAGAGTGAAGTGGAGAAATTGCGCTGCCTGATGTGCAGATCTGTACGGGTAGACCTGGGAGTCGACCCCAATAAGTCGACCTACTAGTCGACTTGGTCATCCCAAGTCGGGTCGGGTCGTTTCTGTCACCGCACCTGACCCCAAGTCGAATTTTGTAGATAGAAGTCACTTGAAGTTGTTTTTACTTCAAGTCGACTTAAGCCGACTTGAGACACAAACATAGTTAAATTTGTCACTTCAAACCAATGATTGTGACAATATTTAAGCAGCTTTTGTTGCCTAGTGTGTTTCAGGGCTTTTTTAACGTGCAGTTCTACACAAAATGTGCAGCTCTAAATGGATTCGTGCAGTTGTAGAAGCACCTCCGTCACGTTCCGTGCAGTTAAAACTTGTAAC
Source organism: Lumbricus terrestris (assembly GCA_949752735.1). Classification (NCBI taxonomy): domain Eukaryota; kingdom Metazoa; phylum Annelida; class Clitellata; order Crassiclitellata; family Lumbricidae; genus Lumbricus; species Lumbricus terrestris. The sequence continues at coordinate 67,560,663 of OX457037.1, read as the reverse complement.
AATAGGTCATTTTCCTCAGATTGGGAGTAATTTACCATGGAGAATAAGAAAGGAGAGAAGAGGATGTGCAGTTCTAAAAATTTCTTAAAAACAGCTCTGGTGTGTTTACATGAATGAATGAGGCCTTTGCTAAACAGAAACTTAGGCCAGGCTACAGACTATTAATAATTTTTGCCGGTAGCCTATAGGCTATCGTGCAGACTGCTGTCTGCTGATCTATTCATATAATTTGTAAATTTATGCTTTAACATCACACTTAGGCATGCGCTTAATTAAAATGGTGAGACAAAATGTTATTACTAAAATATTATTGCTTATCAAGCAATCAGTGAACTTCTAGTGGTCAGTGAATTCGGAGCAAAGAAAGCTGGATCTACAACGTACAAGGCCTATAATAAATCGATAGTTTGGCGCTACTTTGGAGCGCTGCATCTGGAGTTGTCTGCAGACGGAAAAACCATTGTATACTATAGGTCAATTGGACAGTGAAAGACTTTACTGTCAGTGAGTAGGCCTAGTAGCTGTGGTAGCCTACTGTAGGATGATGCACTTGCAATGCTATAATTAGGCTATGCTAAGTTGCGAAATGATGTTAGTGGCCAAATCATTATGAAAACAGAATTACAAATTAGGCCTATCATAACACGCCATTCAGTGCAACCATGCAGTCCGCGGTCTGCTATTTTATCTTAGACCTTGCGCTTTTTTACAAATTTATTTAATATTAATATTAAAAAATAATAATGCGTTTAATCTGAATAATCACAGACTGTGGGGTCATCCATCCATGCAAGCTAAAATTCATAGGCCTGATAATTTGCCGTCGCTGTGTCTAGGTTACTAGATGGCCCAAAGCATCACAAAACTATTCAAACTGAAACACAACCAGCTTGAAATGGGCTTAATAGCACTTTAACAATTTCATGCATCAATTAAGTGTTGAGGCCTCATTACTCATTTGAAGGCCTAAATGAAATTAATGCTTGCAGGAAAATTGGCTTGACTTCTTGCATTAGTATAACCGTACGTAGACCTAGGCTATAATGGCTACTACCATGTCAGAAGTCGACTTCAAGTCGGAAGTCGGTTGTTTTTCTGCCAAGTCGGGTCAAGTCGTTTTGACGCCGAGAAGTCGAGTCGACCTCAAGTCACTTTAGGGTCAAGTGGGGTCAGATTAGCTGACCAAAGTCACTCCCAGGTCTATGTACGGGGATGAATGCTAAATGTTGACTAATTGCATATATATCTGCATTCTTATGTAATGTGACGGTGACATAAGATGCCCATAACAATTGAGAAATTGTTAAGAATAACTATCCTTTAACAATGGCATTCTTATGAATACGGTACGTGAATAGCTTAACCTTGTATGTCCGGTATGAATTCAGTTCCTGACGCTGGTTCTTGGTTGTCAATTGATTCGAGTATGTAGTGACTTTCTTCAGCTAAGGCTTGATACACAACGAGAAATGCTCTTGGATGTGGAATGGAGAACAAATGTTGGAGTAGACCTCGACATCGACTCTGATTCGTCGAATTTTCATTGCGTATCTTCAGCCATTCTTCAAGGGCGATAACATTTCCTTGCAGCAACCAATCGCTCAGTCGATCCGGATCAACACCTGCCACAAACTCACTCCAGATGTTTTGTATCCGATCCCTTATTTCCTTGTTTGAGAAAGACGGCGATTCTAAATATAAACATTCGCTGCAACAAGCACCTAATTTTCACAATGGAAATTTACTTAAGTGGAATGTAGGAAATACGCTGAAAATGCGGCAATATTGAACGCAGAGATGTGGAATGATTTAAATAATTTTGCTGATTGTGCGAATATTTAGAGTAGGTAATATCGCCACAAATTTAACTTCTACTCGACGACTGTTGAAACGCTTTTAATTTACAATAATAGCTAAACCGGTTTGGATTAGATCCACGAGTCAACGATCTCGCGTAGGCTATACAACTCTAGTGGTAAGCATATATAAATAGGCCTATATAGTCCGCGTTTGCCATAATTTCCTATAGGGCCTACCGATTTGCTATGACTAATTGTGATTGACAGTAATTCAGGTTGATAATGCGGATTCTAATCGTGTGGTTGTGTGTATGGGCATCGTTCTGCATCTCTGTCTGTGTGCTTGTTTGTTTGTTTGTTTGTTTGTTTGTTTAGCCTTCTCAGCCTCTCTCCCCTCTGTTTAGGAAGCGCCTGAAGACTATACTATTCGTTAGCGGCAGTGCTAACTTTGGGTCGGGAGCGCTACTGAATCTGTGAGCGGCGCTATACAAATGTTCAATTACAATTACAATGTCGTCTGAATGGTATTTTGACTTCTTCCTTCTCCTTTTCTGTCGCTTATCGAATTTTTCGCTGTTCTTCCACAAGCATCGTTAGCTCTTTATTCTATCGAGCCTATTGTTTACTTTTTATCGTGCCGCTATGTTAAAATAAGTAACTTAGGCCTACTATAATAGCATACGCATCAGTGGAGCAATTCTGCGTACACAACCTGCCGCAACACCTTGATTTGCTGATAATATTATAGGTAGGCCTACGCAACGCACCAGACCAACGTAGTAGTCTGGTCTTCTTCAAGGCTAATATCGTCTATTGCCAGGTCGAATATTCGGAAAGTATGATTTTGTTCTACTTCTACACGTAGATTACAACCACCATTTCTCGTCCCAAAGCGTTATAGGAATTATGCAGCCTAATAAGTTATTAAATTGTCAACTCTCCACGGCATGACTTAGATAAAAAATAAAGGGAAATGTCATTTAAAAAAATAAATTTGATATTACTCCCTGTTATAATCGATAGGCCAAATGTATCGGCAGATCTTATATCAGCCGCTTAATCTATTTATGCAATAGATATAATATTTTTATGCTGCAACTTACACAAATAAAAAATAAATAAGATCCTTACTTGAACATGCCATTCCAACTGATGCCGAGGTTGAATCCCGATCGCATGCCTTGTACCTGTGAATAAAATACTTATCTTACTTTACACAGTATTTTATATGAAATATTTATTTATTTATTTATTTATTTTATTTATTTATTTATTTATTTATTTCAAGTATTTATATAGCGCCTCTTCAAGAAACCTACTCAGAGGCGCTCTCTGCGCTAACTAGCCGAAATGATGTTAAGTGTCATAACAACAAGAAAATTCCATCAATTAGCAAAATAAGTCACAGTGAGCCGGAAACAGTCATCAGTGGCGATCCCTCGCAGACACGTAGAATCATCCAAAGGAATCCCGTCAACAGCTTTCAGATGGTGTGAATGTTCAGAGTCTCTGGTACAGGTTGCGTCAGTAGAGTAGAGCGGCGACAGATGGGTTACTTAATGTTGACTCAAATCAATATATAGGCTGATCTTAATTTGCCTGCAGTGAAAATGCACTGGGCCATTTGTTAACTCCAATGCTGGCTACATTCTCACGACATGGTAATCTCCAAATTTCTAAAGCGCCACTCGAAAGCCAAGCGCAATGCACCAGCTTATTCACGATGGCTGTCTAATCCGTAGAGGAGTCTATGTCCAATTTTGGGGTGAGGGGCTTTCGTTACAAAATTCATTATAAAAATGTTTTTACGTTTTATTCACAGCTTTTTTCGATGTACAATGTTACTTTGTTAACAAATGAACTAAATACGTTAGTTACATTTGCAATATTTTCATTATTTTGTGTGTGCTTGAATGCTGAACTTTCAAATTGGAATAAAATCTTAAGCTCTCGCATTCTGTTTACATTGATATAATTATGAGTATTATAAGGCTCTATGTCCAATTTTGGGCGTGGGGCTTTCGTTACAAAATTCATTATAAAAATGTTTTTACGTTTTATTCACAGCTTTTTTCGATGTACAATGTTACTCTGTTAACAAATGAACTAGATTCGTTAGTTACATTTGTAATATTTTCATTATTTTGTGTGTGCTTGAATGCTGAACTTTCAAATTGGAATAAAATGTTAAACTCTCGCATTCTGTTTACATTGATATATGAGTGTTATAAGGCTCTATGTCCAATTTTGGGCGTGGAGCTTTCGTTACAAAATTCATTATAAAAATGTTTTTACGTTTTATTCACAGTTTTTTTCGATGTACAATGTTACTTTGTTAACAAATAACTAAATCCGTTAGTTACATTTGTAATATTTTCATTATTATTTGAGTGCTAGATAGTTGAACTTTCAAAATCGAATATCTCGGAATTGTAGGCCTACTTTTTGGACATAGAGCCTTATAATTCTCAACCCGCGATATATCCTCCATAATTATATTGATGCTCAGAAACCATCCTCATCAGGATGGAGTGCGGTGGAAGGAAGTAATCTTTACCAGTGCGGCCTGGCATTGGTCCTTCGCCACAGTCACATTATAGAGCTTATCTACTGCAAATCATGCGAAGCTAGCAAGTGTAAACATAGCATCAAGTCACTGTTGTCTTGGGTGTTCTTCAGGGTTCTGTCCTAGGCCCACTCCTATTTATCCTTTACACGGCTGGTATTACCTCTCTTTTCCATAGCCACTCTGCAACTGGTCACCTTTTCGCTGATGATCTCCATTGACCCCCCCCTTCAGCTCAACTCCTTCTTGCAAGCCGAATTGACGCTCTATCTCAAGATCTTCATTTGTGGATGTCGTCTAATCGTCTTTCTTTGAACTCTTCCAAAACCCAGTTGATTTGGTTTGGCACTCCTAAACAGTTTCAAAAACTTGACTACACACTGCTCTCTCAAACTTTCCTCACTTCAACTTCTCCTCCAGTGTTCGAGACCTAGGTGTCACCCTTGATAGTTCTCTTACCTTCACTGAGCACATTGCCAATCTTACTCGCTCTTCCTACTTCCAGCTAAGGCTATTCGCAAACCTGTCTCATCATCGATCTTTACCTCAATTGTTCAACGCTTTTGTGTGTTCTCGGATTGACTATTGTAATTCTGTCCTTATTGGCCTGCCTAAGGTTCGCCTAGCTCCTCTGCAATCTGTACTCAATGCCGCTGCTAGGCTCATTGCCCGTCTTCCTCGATTCTCCCACATTTCTACATTCATGATTGAACAACTTCACTGGCTTCCTCTCTCGGTCCGCATACAATTTAAAGTCCTGATTCTTGTCCTTAAGTCTCAAATCGGTCTTGCTCCGAAGTATCTGTGCGATCAGATACTTCGCCCCCTTTCTGCCACCTCGATGCGTCCTCTTAGGTCCTCTGATCGCCTTGACCTCTTTGTCCCCCGAGTCAGGACTGCCATGGCTCAATCCAGATCATTTGCCTGCATCGGTCTCTCCCTATGGAATCGGTTTCCCCCATCAGTTCGCTCTGCCATCCTTTCTGGTAGTGTATCCTCGTCTTTCTCTCGTCTAAAAACTTGTCTTTTTTCTTGGGTTGAACGCACTGGGAGCGCTTCTGAAAGGCTCTTGCTGCGAGAAGCGCTTTATAAATTGTCAGATAAGATAAGATAAGATCAGATCAAGCCCTAAGTGCTATCGTAGTGTGATCTTGGCATGTACACTTACGTACAATTGCATTGACAGCAACATACATGAATTAACTCCACTCTATATCAGTCAAGTAATGAAACATTGAGACAAATGATAGCACCAGTTATGAAACATTGAAGCATGAATATACATAACGCCAGCAATAGTCAAACTGCAGTGCAATCATTTGCTACTAAGAAAATTCCACTGGATATGACAATTTCACTGCATAGTAGGCTCAACGCGACATATAGAATGTGACTTTCTTGTAATTATTTTACCAAGAAAACACTAGTTCAGAGTGAAATCATGTCTCCATCACATACATTCAATACATCATCATTGGTTTTCTAACAGTGTATCATCATATATAATGTGCCTTTAATTTTACCGTAATCCTTTAATCGGAAAATTTTCTTTTACATTCTGGAATCATAATATTTCCATCAGATACAGAACTTCACTAATAGCCAATTCAAGGATCTTGCCGCCATTTTGTCCGCCACTTTGGTTTCCTTGCAGTGTAACATATGTGGCATTGGTTCCATCGCATACTTTGACCTCAGAAATGTCTAAGACTCTGAAATTATTCATGATTTACTGCACACATGACTTCACTTATAGCCACTTTGAGATTGTGTCCGCCATTTTGGTTGTGTTGCAGTGCTACATAATTATGTGACCTTGGTTCCATCATATTCCTGTAATCATATTCCTTGACTTCGAAAACGTTGATTAGACTCTGAAATCATGTTTTCATTGCATACATAACTTCACTTTTGGCCATTTAAGATTCTGGCCGCCATTTCGTCCTCCATTTTGATTTTGTTGCAGTGCTACATACGTCGCTTTGGTTCAATTGCATTCCCTGAACCCTATAATCGTCACAGTGTCTAAAATAGTGTTCCTATTGTAGCGTTTTTGGAAACGCTACAAGATCTTACTTATTCCTTTAAATTGCGTCTAATTCTATAACTAATTCAGGGGTGAACCGGACTGAGGTTCCAGACAATACGCCAGACATACACGTGACCCTTTAGCTGACGTGGCCAAAGCGCGGGGACTTCTGATTGGCTAGAAGCAGCGCGTGACCCGAAACGGCGGCAGGAAACTGCCTGTGATTGGTTGCTGGGCCAGACAGCGCCAGTTGACGACAGGACGAGGACCGAGTGGGACCTGTGTGGAGAAACTAGGCAGAATGTTGGGTAGAAGTTTGACTTAAAAATATGATTTTGGCATTGTAAGTTCTGGGGAAACTCATCTAAATTAATAATTAAAGAAAGAAGCAGACCGATTGTTGCCTCCGGTGAAAGGAAACCTTTGGAACGAGTGAACTGACGTGAAATTCAGGGAAGTACAATTTATTAGAGTAACACGTGTTGAATCCGTAATCGATTGAAAGTTGAAGACCGCTGTAAAATGCTAACATAGAGAATATTGCATTTAATGTAGACAGCGAAGGTAAATCGGAATTTGTGTTACGAAACTTGAATATATTGAAGTGTTTAATAGAAATAGCGACGCATTGGAAAGACCATTGTAGTTATAGTTAATCAGTATGAAATACTGATGTGGATCGATTGCATTCTTTGTAATTAGTTAATAGCGTTATATTACTCCCTGTAATTAGTTAAGAAAACGGAAGCAGAGTGTGTAGTCAATTTGGATGCAGAAATGGAACTGTTAGATGTTGAATAGTGCAAATTGTGTAGTGACAATTCGCAATTACTGTCGCCTCTTAGAGATACATTGCAGTCATATTGTATTAAACTGACAGGCACCGCAGAGAGAACTGTATCTGTGCGGACCACTTTGAATTACATGTTAATTAGGTGCTAGTTAAGGAATAATAAAAGTATTGTGCATCTAATCGAAATTGAAGGTGATTCAATGAGTGAACTTGAACTAGACTTGAATAGGGAAAGCCCCATGTCACGTGCCACCCCTTCTGGTGGGGACGCCCCGGAAGAATCGTATGATTCAGAAGGAGGGCGGTCGGTTAGTACGGTTGAGACGTTTGTGGAGCGCCCGACAGATAAGACCAGGGACCTTCCACTGGATCTTCAGGAGTTCGATTTCCTTTCGCCCAAAGCTGCCGCTGGGAGAACGAACCCAGACGAGCACCGGAAGGAGGGTGCTGTCGCCCGTCGACAAACAGCCGCTGAGATATGTCCTTTAGGCCCTGGTAACCGTGAAATTATGGAACCTAGACGTTCCTCCCTGTCAGCCACACCTGAGGTTCCCGTACGTGCGTTCCTGTTGCCCCGGCAGTACGCCGCAGCGCTAGAGGGAAGCACCGAAAGTAAGCAAGTAAGGGAAGCACCACTTGCAAGAGCTCCTGGCCCTCTAGCGGTTAGGGCGGGCGTTACACTATCACATAGGCCTACAATCCTTTACTCATAGCGATTTGAGGCAATCGTTATATATATAAGGTCGTTGGAGCCAATCGACAGCCATTTTGTCCGCCATCTTGTTTTCCCATGGAACCGCTAAAAATCCAGCTTGCTAACCGCGATTTTCGTTTTCAGCAGGGTCAAATTAGTCTAGAAACGTCTGCTAGCAAATTGCTACATAATTTGCTTCTAACAATGACATCTGGCGCCTTTTTTAGAATTCCCAGCCTTGTTTTCTATGGTGCGAGAGACGCTGCATGAGTTATTAGATACGATACGATTGGTATTAAAATTTGTGCAACATATTAATTGTATTGTCGAGTTCCTGTTTCTGAAATTGAAAATGGTTGAATACTTCGGGAACCATTAATGTGGACATTCCCAGGTTCAGAGCTTATTCCATGCAGGGTGTGTCAATTTCACAGATCAAATAAAAAAAATTGAATTTCAAAAACGCCTAGTGATGAAAATGTGCAGTTTTGCATGCTGAATCCAAATATAACTTCAGAAACAGTTTTTATGGAGTGCTAGCTACTTCAATTTACAGTTGAAATGAGCTATAATTACACATGATTGATTTAAACGTAGGCTACAACAGAACTGAAGAAAATTTATAGCTACACAGTCAAATGCCATTTGTGAAGTCAAATTAATGCCATTTGTGAAGTCAAATTAATGGAATTGTGCAAAATAAATCAAAGGCTTGCTTCTGTTTCGACCTATTACCTCTCTGCTGACCATTTGACCTCTGATGTAGTGAGTCCTCCTCTCGTCGTTGTACGCATGGCAAGCAGTCTCGGTTGTCATTTTCACAAACCTTTCCAAAGACTGTGCGTGCGATGGCCAGTCGGGAACAACCATTGGGTTGCCTTAAATCGCCTTGATCTCTGCTCGAGATTACGATGCTGTTTCTATAGGGAGCAGCCTGCAGGTAAGAGGGGTTCACAAACCCTAGCTCTAGTCAATCAGTTGTGAGATTGTAATCGTTTCAGGGTTGATGTCTGGGGCTCTTTTTGGTCTCACCCGCCTATCTCCAAGCCATGTCATCTCCTTCACTTCTTATCATCATTATCTTCTCCACTCATATCTTTTTTCCTGTTCCTCGTCACTGCACAACATTTCTTGGAGCACATAGTCACTAGAACTATGCCAAGCAGGCATGACAATCGTTTTTCACTTCTTCTCTTTGTTCCTTGATGAGTTGTAGCTGGCAAAAAGGATGCCTGGATCCCTGTGTCCAGTTGTGATTTCTATTTACATTGAACCACTTAACAATACACCCCAACGCAGAATTCGACAATCATCCTCAAGTTGTTCAGTCAACACGACCTTGCAATGGTTTCATGTTTATAACCATGAAAGAAAATAAACTGAGGACAATCTGTCGAATTCTGTCTTCAAACTGTGCATCAAGTTCCCTCATAACTCTCTCCTGAGCTCTATTCTTCTTGTTGTGATCAATCACCAACGTAGTGTCAAAGTGAGTAATCAATCAAGGCAGCCGTAGCCAAGGGCGGATACAGAAATTTCCGAAGGGGGGCCAAAAATTTTGGTCTTGTTGGTGGGATAGGGACAAAAATTTGTGTGTGCCGCCGAAAAAACTGATGACCTTTTTTAGTCATCGACCAACTTTTCCGGAAAAAAGATACCATTTCATCCGCCAAAAAACTGATGTCCTTTTTTTTTAGTCATCGACCAACTTTTCCGGGAAAAAGATACCATTTCATCCGCCGAAAAAACTGATGACCTTTTTTTAGTCATCGACCAATTTTCCGCGAAACATCCGCCGCTAAATCGACGGGAGGGCCAAGTCCCGTACGATTTTTAATAGGGGAGGGGCCTGATGTCCTGTTTTTCTCTCCGACTAAATTTATTTAAAATAGCTTGTTGAAACCAAATGGAGGGGGGCCACGTCCCATGCAATTTTTAAATGGGGGCCATGGCCGGATTGGCCCCCCTGGATCCGCCCCTGGCCGTAGCAATCTCCACTGTCTATTTCAACTCGGTGTGGTTTCTTAGAATGGCTAGGACTATTATATTGGTTATCTCGTAGCTCTTTTCCTAGTTTTCGCAAAATCATCAAAAACCACACCTTCACCTTGTATAATTATAAATAGTTTTTGTCTTCATCACTACACTGTCCCTCACCGATTCTTCCATATTTTCCTCAAACTCATCAAACTCTTTCTGCTACACATAAAACTTGGATCTCTCAGTCATCTTCTCCTCTTCTGTGGTTTGTTTATCACTCTTCATACTCCTTTTTCATCCATCCTTTTGCTTCTGTAACAATTGTTTTCTTGGCTCCTGAAGGTCAACTAGTCCTATCTGACAAGTCCAATGCTTCCAACCTTTTCTCTTTGACCTTTGATGAAAGCCAACACTATCATGGGAATCTTTTTCTCTCTATACTGCAGCCCCAAATATATGCATTCCACCAACATAGGGAGAACTGCAACCCACATCAGCGCAACTCTTGATGTCACACTTGCAGGTTAGAATGTCTATGAGTCTGTCAAGATTTTCCACAAACATGTCTTTCTCCTCCAACTTCGCTCTGCCAGAAGACACCTTGTTTCCTTGCTCCCCCCGTGGATTTAAACTTTGCTTTGATTCTTGTATGACTATTTATGACTGGCTCAGTGAATATAGGATTTGCTTTGCACCACTGAGCAAGAACTCCAGTCATTAAGTCAGTCACTAGTTTGTCATTGCTGTAATTTCGTCTGTCATGGTCACTCATCTCTTTCAGGTACAGCCCATATCTAATGACATCCTTGACAGTTGGTAATTCAGCTGTAGGAAGCTGTCTGCCTGAGCCGACTAAGTGATGTAAGTGAGTCCAAACTAGCAATCTTGTTTTTATATTGGACATTCTGACTATCTCAAAGGAATACACAACCAGTGACTGTATTCTAACAATAGTTGCAATACTATATTATTATGTTGCACACATTGTACAACAGATTGATAACTAATTAATGGGCACAACTACAAATCGCTAATAAACAATGTTAAACATCAAGCAATAGTCCTATAGGCATACATTAAATTCTAACAGGCAGAAACTTAAAGCATTTTTAAATATTTCTGATAACTTCATATTAAAGCAGCTAACTTTCGTATTTTCCACGATAATTCAAGTGCAAATTGAAGTAGCTAAATCCCATTGCAGACAAATTTTATACTTATATTTCGACTCTTCACATGAAAATGTACTATTTTGTCCCTTAGGCCTTTTAAAATATTGACCTTTAAAAAAACTGGCACACCCTAATGCCATAGCCTACTTCATTTTCACTACCTGGTATGATGGTATCTAAATCGCTGCTGTAATATAAATACAAGCACATCCTACGTAGGAATTATACTTTCGTAACTTTGATACGTACCTTTAGAAGAAGAACAGATGTAAGCGATAAACCATCTCAAAAAGGTAATAAATTCACAGTGCTTAATCCAC